>CAKAOH010041810.1:0-17783 GCA_916701665.1 Sebastiscus tertius | reverse complement strand
GGGGAGTTTTTCCTGGCCACAGTGTGCTTGGTGGATCTTGTTGGGTCTCTAAACTATGGTGTACGGTCATAGACCTGCTCTATATATAAAGCGTCTTGAGATAACTTCTGTTGTGATTTGACGCTATACAAAAATAAATTGAATTGAATTGAATTGAATAATAACTTGCCATCCCCAAAAAACGTCGCAGCTCACGTCGAGAAGCAGGAGCAGGGAACGACAGGATAGCCTCAACCTTAGAATGCACCGGCTTGACTTGCCCCCGACCTACAACTTTGCCCAAGTACGTCACCGTAGCCTGTCCAAACTCACACTTTGCCAGGTTAAGTGTCAAATTGGCATCACGCAGCCTCCCAAACACGGCACATAGTTGCTGAATGTGTTCACACTGGGATCTTGAATACCACAATGTCATCCAGGTAACCTTCACAGCCTGACAAACCTGACCTGACCTGAAATGTAGCAGGAGCTTTATGCATGCCAAACGGCAACACCGTGTATTCGGGATGAGTTATGATTTTTCAGAGTAGTTATTTATAAAAAAAATCGAATAGTTTATGCAACAATTCGTCCCATCTTAAAACATATATATTTCCCTTGTATTAACCGTTGCAGCCGCTGCCTGGTAGTAACGTTACTACTGGTAAAACGTGTGGCACGTTCAGTTTGGCTATTTTCTGTTAGCGCAGGGGTGTGTGTGTGTGTGTGTGTGTGTGTGTGTGTGTGTGTGTGTGTGTGCCGCTTCCACAATCCCCCGTGCTCCCTCCAAAGTGAGGAGAGTTGAGTTGAGGCGCACGGCAGGCGACCAGGTTGAGGCCGCCACACCGCATTCATGGTTTAAGGTTCCGAATGGCTGGCTAGGCCCGTTGGCACCGGACCACCGTCACCGGACAGACGCGAGCGCACCCGCATCATGTCCGCATGCAAGAGGCGCCGCGCTCCTTGTAGTTGCAGCAGGTAGATCAGCTGTTCCAGCAGCAGAAACAAAATAAAACTCCCCAAAACCGTCTTGGTTTGTCTTTCCACCGGCCTCTTCCACCGTTCCAACAATATGGTTGAAAAAAAACTCTTAATCCACAGTGTTAGATGGGAAAATGTGCCGACGCTACATGTCGTTCCCCCCCCCCCGTGTCTGTCTCTCCCCGCAGAGCAGCTGCTGCGGGAAAGAGGGGGTGGTATTATTCTAATAATAATTCGAATAGTATTTTTGCTTGTGTAGCGGAGTTAGTGATTACACTTGCCATTACTAACTCTGTCTTAATATGTTTAAATGTATGTACACTGAATTTAATTTATTATTTGTCATCTGTTTCAATATCATGTTATTTACTTTATTATTTACTTTATTATTTAATTATTATTATTCATTTTATATATTATTTACTTTATTATTTAATTATTATTATTCATTTTATATATTATTTATTCTGTTATCTGATTATAATGGAGGTTGCCATGGAGACCGTTGTGTGTACTTAGCATGAGCGCCCTCTACTGCGCCCCTGCAGACTTGACAGGTGCGCCCCGCATCTCGTCAACAGTCTGCATGTGCCGTCTCCATGGTAGGTTGACTTTCAATTAGCTCCGTAAATATAGAGATCATAAGCCTTGTTTTCATGGATAAAAGTGTATTTCTCTAAATTATGTCGAGCTAAGCTTCCAAGTACTAAAGAAAATGATGAATGTTGATATTAGTTGCCTCTTTGATTGTGTGGAGCAGTTTGTTGAACACGCCACGTTGTCGGTGACTTTGCTAGCTTAATCTGAGCTGTAGCTGGCTAATCAAGTTGGAGCCAAAAGTGACGGTGTGTGTACATCATTAATAACACAACGCAAGAGAGAGTACACAACTGCTACACTTGGAATGCACATCCCTACCATGTATTGTGAGAAGGCATCAGGAGCCACGAATGCAGAGATCTCTTTTACATGAGGAGTTAGCAGCACCTGCCAGTATCCTTTTAACAGGTTAAGTTTTGTTACACACTCTGCACCACCAACATGATCGACGCAGTCCTCAACTCGGGAGAAGAGGAAAACAGTCTGGTTTCGTGACCACATTCACCTTACGACAATCAGTAGAACAAAACCAAAGTGCCATAACTCAACTACATGTTGGCAGCTCGGAGATAAAGGTTAACTGAACAGTTTGTAATATGCCTATGAGGTTGCAGTTAAGTCTATCAGTGTGTTCCCATCCGTGTACATCCGTACTTACACTTACTATTTTGAGTGCATAAGTGTGTTCACACTGAAGTATGGCAAAATGCAGTGCACTCGAAGTACCCGGATGTTATACTCAAAACGGTCAAATTGGTGAGTGTGGAACGCTGGACCCTTTTCACATTCAATTGTCGCCATCTTGGCTACATAGCAGAAGGGGCGGGACCACGACCACCATTCAAACATGTGAAAATGGCGGCAGATGATGTGGGAGCTTTTGCGGTGCTGAACAGCATATCTTATAGATGTCTATGGGCTGCGTAGATAACAGAATAAAACAATACGTAAACATACCGGTGCATTTTCAGCCAACAGGAGGACACATCGTAGGTGACGACGTTGGAAACGTAATTTCTATTTTGCTTTCGTTTTCTGTGTATTCTTGATCAACAAAGCAGGCAGATATTTTGGCGGGTAGTGGATGGGTAAAACCTGAGGGAGGCAGCAATGCAACACAAAGGATGCCAGCTGCCGTAAAACCCCGAAGAAGAAGAAGCTATTTTGGCGGGTAGCGAGCCGCGGTGAAATGTTGCGATCGTCATTTCCGGTAAGTGCGCCACAGAGTATTCGATTTGAGACGACCCTACCCCGATGAAATTCACGCACTACTCAAGTAAGTACAGAGTGCACACAGTGCACTACATTGAAGCGTACTTCAGGAAGTACGTGAATTAGAACACACTGTATGTGTCAAATAACCTGAAACAAATCATGTTCCTCCGGTGTCCTCTGGTGTTCTCCGGTGCCCCTAACGAAATCTGCAAGATTTCACAGACCGAAGGAAAACAAGCAGTCAGAGCTGATCCGAGGTCTGCTGTCCAGCTGCCGTCTATGAGAGCCGTCTGTCAGTCACACGCGAACTCCGACCAAATGGTCAAATTAGGCAGCGCTGATCAAATATGAATCAATATTCTGTTACGTTAATGTCTATTTCTCTCCTCAGATGTCTTCAAAATCATCTTGTAGTGCACGGTTTAGCTATAAAATGAGAAAGTTTGTGACACCGCCGCCATTGAGAAATCTGTTGAAGTCTGTTGAACGCCAAGGTCCAGTCACATGACCGGAGCACAGCCAATAGGAACGCTCTCTCTCTGAAATGACCTGTGATTGGTCAGAGTCTCCCATCACGGGCTAGATGTTCTAAAGCCTGAAAACAGAGCCATGAGGAGGAGCAGAAGTCTAGTTTTATCTCAGAACACTTGAATTACAATATGCTGAAAGGTTATTATGGGATTTTTGCTTAATGATGCCAAAAATATACTGACTACTGTAGCTTTAAGAGAACATTATCAGAACATCATTGATAACGAAGTGGAGAGGCTGCTTTCTTTCTCTGTCCAGGACTGGAAGGGACCATTTGAGATGGCATCAATCTGTGCCAAAAGGAACCTGGGACGTAGACCGCTCTCAGACACTGTGGAGCATGCTGAGGCCATGATTGTGGCAATACTCGCCGATCTGAGGCTGCAGACTCCAGTCCCACTGGCGACAGCGACCACAGGGGCCCCACCTGCACCAGTTCCTGCAGGCCCGCAGACCACGTGGCTCAGGTCCACACTACCCAGGCCGGGGGAACCGGACAGGTAGGGGGACCCCCTCCACACCAGCCCCAGCCCCCTCTCCCACAAGTCCTGCCTCCTCCACAACCAGAGGTAACACAGCCGGCCACTACAGCCCCCACAACCACTGAAGATGCCACTGCAGGCGACTGGTTACCACAATTGGACCGAGAGGAGAGGGATGATGACCCTCCCACTCCACTTCCACCTTTACCTCCACCTCTTCTACCACAACAACCCCCCAGACCTCAAAGACTTCGGAGGAGCTCCACTAGAAGACCAGACAACACTTCCTCTGCTGCTGCTCCTCCTCAAACCGCTCCTCCACCCACTAATGGGGCGGTGTCTTCAGGAGGTGATGAGATAGTGGACTTGACAGAGGACAATCTGTCCTCTGTCACACTGTTGAGCCTGGCCAGAGAGGGGACTCAAAGAAGAATTCGTCCCACCTCACTGACTGACCGGTGGCCCACCCTACTGACTGACTTGTTGATCCTAGTCAGGTCCATGGGCATACAGAGGGCTGTCCAGACCCGAGTCCCCCTGTCCCAAACAGCCACAACCCCTGTGCCACCACCCACATCAACTGAGTGCAGACCCACCAGGCACCTTAACGCACGCCATAAGCCGCAGAACTGGACCCTCACCGTGCTGAAAAAATGGCTCCTTATCGGTGACTCTAATGTGGCCAGGTTCCCACCTTGTGATGTGCCAGACCTTCAGAGAGATGCCTACCCAGGTGCCACCTTTAGGCACGCTGAGGCCATTTTGAACAATGCCATAGTCACTACCACTGTGGAAAAGGTCATCCTGTCGTTTGGCATCAACAACAGAAGCCAAAAGGCCAAACAGACTGCTGCCAAACAGCTATAGAGGGCACTTAGAGTGGCCATCGCCAAATTCCCTCAGGCTTTGGTTGTCGTTCCTGAGATCAACTTCTCTCCTTATCTGCCACTGTGGGAACGAAGCAACCTCAAGGCCCTAAACACACAGATCACAGGTCACTGTGAGTGTCACGGGTTAGCCCGTGCCCTATGAAGTAAGATGCACGCGCACACACTGCAACGCCACCTCCATCAAATATTAAATCAAGCCAGCTCGGAGGTGTTTAGTGTTACCGTAGCATGATTTCACATCGGCATCAGTACTTCTACAACGCGGGAGGCCCGCTGACAAAATAATACTTTTCATAATGTGAGTCTTAGTGTAACAAATCATAAATGTATTTCTGAATTACACACAGGTACAAGTATTGTTACTGAATATTTCCATTTATTGTTAAAATGTATAGTCAGTAAATTGTTTGTCACCCGTTTGTCCTCTGCTGTAGATGCTCTCCTTGGTTTAGACCAGGACTGCTGAAACCGCACAGGAGCGTACCATTGGCTTATGTAAGGGGGGTTTGCGGGGAAGGTACCAAGTATGGTAGAGTTGGAGGGGTGTTTTTGGGGGTGACAATAGGCAATGTCATTTGAATTGGTTTTGAATAAGGACTTGCTTCAAAATGATTTATTGAATGTTTTATAATTTAACTGTAAATGTTGTCCTATTTTTTGGACCAGATATTATTCTCCTGTTCGGTGATTGATTACTAATTATTATCAATGTGCCTTAGTAGGATCCAGTTTAATAAAGGAGGAGGCTGAAATACCTGGAGGTGGTTCAGTGGAGATCGGACCTCAATGAGAGACAAGCCAGACAGGAGAGCTGCAAGGGCCCAACATTAAAGGGGCATTGCCTATGCTGCATCTTTATAGAGTTTTGTCATTTTGCTAATTATTTTTCATTATTTTTGAAAAACCTGTTTTCTTAAATGCCAGGCCATGCTCAAATGATGGATCTCACCAGAGGAAAGAAGCATCTCGCTCAAAAGCTCGGAGAGCAAGAGCAGTGGGAGCAGAGACTTTTTAAATACGCTAACAATGAGAATGAGAACCTCTATCAGAACCTCAGTGAGACCATCATTGAGCTGAAAAACAAAGAGGCTGAACTCCTGCAGTGCGACAGTTCTTGGCAGGAAAGATACACGGCTCTGGAGTACAAGCGGGCGGCTGTGGCTCAGAGGGTAGAGCAGGTTGTCCAGGTTGGTGGTTCGATCCCCGGCTACTCCTTGAGCAAGACATTTAACGCCAAATTGCTCCCGAAGGCATAGCCATCGTTGTGTGAATGAGTATTTAAATTAGATCCTGATGGGCAAAGTGTGCACCTTAGCAGCCTCTGCCATCAGTGTATGAATGTGTGAATGCTGACATGAAGTGTACAGCACTTTGAGTGGTCGGAAGACTAGAAAAGCGCTATATAAATGCAAGTCCATTTGCCATTTACCGAGTACACCCAGGCCGTGAACGAACAGGGGTCGAAGACTGAAGTCACACCGGGACACACTACCGCAAGTCATGTCGAGGATGAGAAACAGCAACTTGTTAACCACTACAGCAAGTGCGTGGCCGAGCGAGAATATAGAGCAGTGCAGATGTACGAATACATGCGCAGGGACGTAGTGAGACTCAGTCAGATGCTCTCTGAGGCCAACAACCAGCTGAACAAAGCTGAACTGCCACAGAGTGATACTCTTTGCCATGAAAAGTACAACGCTCAAATTCAATTGATGGAGACAAAACTAACACAAATGGAGGGTGAGAAGAAAGAGCTCGAGGACAAGTTTGCTCAAGACCTGGCAGCAAATAACCAGAGCTGAGAGTTAAAAACTTGAACTCATGGAGACAAAAGTCAAACAAGCTGAGGGTGAAAAGATAACACTTGAGGACAAATTTGCTGAAGAACTGGCAGCAAATGACCAAACCTGGGAGAAGCTGCTGACAAAATACCAGCAGGATTTGTTTCAGTTGGAGGAACAGGTCGACCAGAAGAAAACCGAGGTCCTGAATCTCAGCAAAGAAAAGGAGGGTCTCTGCCAGGAACTCAAAGAGACCACGGGCCAGCTGATCAGCGTGGAGGTGAACTCCTACTGACTGAGGCAGCTTGGCAGCTTTCTTTCTTTAATTTATTTTTCTCTCCATTTTGTTTTATCCATATTTCATTTTATTTTATTTTGTTATGAGGAAAAGGAAGAAAAGAAAAAAAGAAAAAGAAAATCCTCATCTGGCTGGGCCATGATGCCTCAGCATCAACTGGGCTCCTCCTCCAGCTCCTCTCTCCTCCCTCTAATGATTCTATGGGTAGAAAAGGGCAGAAGCCCTGAGCTATCAAACCAGGCTCACAAATTTACGAGTTACGAGCTTGGCAGAAAAGATGCAACGAGCTGAAAGACAACGAAGAACAACAGCAGATGGAATCCCACAAGCAGGTCAATCGGCTGAAGCAGGAGATCCATCTCAGAGTCTCTGAGATCCTGGATCTCAACAAAAAGAATGACAGCTTTTCTCTTACACTGACGGAGACAACAAGTCAGCTACAGAGCAAAGAAGCCCAACTGTCACAGTCAGATCGAGCCTGGCAGGACAATTACAACGCTCTTCAGGACAGGGTGACAAGAGCCCTGGCCGAAAGAGACCAGAGCTTGAAGTTGCAGACGCTTAAAAACCAGAAGGCAATGTCAATGTCAACGTGCTGGCCAACCAATTAACACTGATGGCGTCGATAAAACAGGAAGACGGAAAAGAAGACGGAAAAGAAGGAAAAGAAAAACAAGAAGGGTTTCTTTAGCTGGTTTCACAAGAAGAAGATGTGTACCGGCGACACAGGAGTGGTTGAGGAGGCTGCTTGTTGTTCAGCTCAGGCTGGACAACAGTAGCTCCCTCTTCCTCTACTTCTTCACCCTCCCTCCATGCCCTCCCTGTTTCCACCCCTCCACCATCTCCCTCCACTCCCACCATCTTTTCACCCCTCATCCATCTCCATCACCCCTCCCTCTATCCCCCTCTCCACCCTGTCACCCCATTAGTCCCATCCCTTTGTGGGTTTTCTCCTGGTAGTCAGGTTCCCACAATCTCAAATATATGAACTTGAGGCTTATGTGAAATACAGTCAAAAGTTAGATCATATAGGGTGTCTCCTGGTGATCAGGTTTCTCCCAAATATATAAACTGGAAAAATAAAGTTTGGAAACTTATGTTTGGTCGATTATATCTCTGTTGTTACAATGCTAATGGTCATTGTATTTTACATCGCTGGAAAGCCTGTTTATTTACCTTCGCAATGATGTCCAATTTGTAAGGATCATGCATTTGTGGGATGAGCAGCACAGCTGATTATGTGGGTAGCGCCCAAGAAAAATTTGCCAAAATGCTTCGTCAATGGTAAACAGTGTATTCTCCTGTTGGTGTTGACTCTTGTGTTGAGTTGTTTAGTGGATTGGATGATTGAACTCTCGATCAGTAACAAGGAACAAACAAGACATATTGGCTATTTTACACTTTATTCATTTAATCCACCGTAAGGAGCCTCAGTAGCGGTGGAAGATCCATACGCAGCCACAACAGCCTGGCACCTCCTCCTCATGCTGGTCACCAACCTGGTCACATGTTGCTGTGGGATGGTGTTCCATTCCTCAACCAGGATTGGTTGCAGGTCAGCCAGCGTGGTTGTGTTGGTCACTCTAACACGTACATCACGCCCAAACTGATCCTACAAGTGTTGAATTGGGTTGAGGTCTGGACTCTTGGCAGGCCGTTCCATTCTCTCTACTCCCACATTGTGTAGGTAGTCTGTGATAACCCTGGCTCTGTGGGGTCGAGCGTTGTTTCTTGGAGGATGAAGTTAGGTCCCAGATTGTGGAGATAAGGGATCGCCACTGGCTGCAGAATATCATCCCGATATCACCCTGCATTGAGATGGCCTTCAATGATGACAAGCCTTGTTTTGCCAGTGAGGGAGATGCCCCCCCCTCCCCCCTCCCCCCCCACACCATGACACTGCCCCCACCAAAAGCTGTTACTCCATCGGTTCAACAATCAGCATAGCGTTCTCCACGTCGTCTCCATACTTTGACCCTGCCATCCAACTTTGACAGACAGAACCTGGACTCATCACTGAACATGACATTCCCCCACATGTTCAGGTTCCATTGTCTGTGTTGTCGACACCAGCACCAACGGGCCTGACGGTGAAGGGCAGTCATTGCAGGCTTCCTGGTAGCCTTATGAGAATACACTGTTTACCATTGGCAGAGCATTTTGGAACATTTTTCTTGGGCACTACCCACATAATCAGCTGTGCTGCTCATCCCACAAATGCATGATCCTTACAAGTTGGACATCATTGCGAAGGTAAATAAACAGGCTTTCCAACCATGTAAAATACAATGATATATATATATGATATATATACATATATATGTATATATATATATATATACATATATATATAGTATATACTTGATTGAAAATTTGGATAGGTTGTCTCCTGGTGATCAGGTTTGTCATCAATATATATATGTATCAAATAAACAGTATTTTTTTTATCATATATGGTTTTCTCCTGATGTTTAGGTTTCTCACACAATCCAAATATATAAATAGAAAATCATTAAAAATCAAATAAACAATCAAATAAAAGTTGAATGTGTTTGCCTCTCTGAATAAACATATACAGCATGTATACATTATTGTATGATATTTTGGTCACTATAAAGTAAAAGTCCTGGTATCTGTTTAAGTTATGATTTAATACTGAAGCTGATCAATAAAACGATCAATGTTATGTAATGAAAGAGGTTCCAAATGGTATTTTAGGCGCTAGTTAACAAGAGCTCAATAGAGAGGTTCTATGGATACCCACAAGTCTCCCCCTTTACAGACATGTCCACTTTATAATAATCCCATACAGTTTTATGCATGCATTATAAAATGGGTTATTTTTGCCTGTTGTATTTGATGTAAAATGATGTATTTGAATATATCTGACCATTTTTCGTAATTTGACCTCATTGTATAAAATTACCTAGAGCATTCAGAAGATGGATGGATCAAATACAAATGTCCAGACTTCCTCTTTATGCACACACCTCACAAGTCATACGTTTTATTATACAATTTCTGACCCTTAGGTCAAGTTTAGGACCATTCTTAAGACCATTATGTTTTTACACATAATGGACAATAATTAACTGTAAGTAAGTGAATCATGTAAAGTCATGCAGATGTTTACTTTATCCCAATTACAAGCAATATAGACAGCATATATGGTTAATATTTGCCATTTACCTCTGTAGGATAATATTTATGAACAAAAGTGATATTTGTTTTTTTGTGATAAAATGTAATAAAAAAGAAAAATCAATTATAATGAAGATATGGGTGGAATTTTTTTTTTATCTTGAACAAATATATATGAAACAAGGTTTTTATTGATGTTTATTTCTTTGAACTTAATTAGAAATTCATGTCAGTCTACACAACATGAACCCCATTGAACAGATGCAGTATCCATATCAGTCTACACAACACATCAGCCCCATTGAACAGATGCAGTATCCATATCAGTCTACACAACACATCAGCCCCATTGAACAGATGCAGTATCCATATCAGTCTACACAACACATCAGCCCCATTGAACCATAGCCTATTCATGCCAGTTTATTCAACACATGAGGGGCAGAGTTTTACTGTGTGTGTGGTGCAGTTTTTGACATCCATATTTCTCCACTTGCTGGCAGCTGAGGGGCTGGTGCTGTGGCTAGCTGCTAAGGGGCTGGTCCTATAGCTGGCTGCTGAGGGGCTGGTCCTATAGCTGGCTGCTGAGGGGCTGGTCCTATAGCTGGCTGCTGAGGGGCTGGTCCTGTGGCTGGCTGCTGAGGGGCTGGTCCTGTGGCTGGCTGCTGAGGGGCTGGTGCTGTGGCTGGCTGCTGACGGGCTCGTTTTGGAGCTGCCTGATGGTCAGTCTCATCCTCTTCTTCATACTCACTGTCAGACTCTGAATTGACAGAAATGTGATCCTCATATTCTGAAAACTCTTCCTCTTCATCTTCATCTTCCAAAGGTTCTCTCTTCTAAAATCATTTCTAAAGCCCTCTGAGCAGAGAATCTTTTCGCCATCTTGATTGATTGTGATAAGGAGCCACACAGCCAATTTGCAGCTGGGATATAGTGTGAGAAAATATAGAATAGTTCCCGCAAGACAGAGGGCAAAATGTGCGGGAATGTGGGAGCAGACAGGTGTCGGTGCTTGAAATGTAACAACCTCATGCGGGAACAGCAGGAGCAGAAAGACAAAACTCGCACACATATAAAAACAAACACGCACACACGCGCACACACATGCGCGCACGCGCACGCGCGCACACACACACACAAACACACTTACAGCAGGCCCAGGTAAGAGGAGGACAGAGTGAAGGTACACAGAACCTACAATTTTAACACATTTATCTCCGTCGGGTCCAGTACCCGAACACCACATATGTAATATAATTGTGTAGGGGGGAGTACAGTGTTCAGTCATTGAAAAATGTGTTCTTTTATATGTTCTTCACAGAAAATGAGCCAAGACCAATGAGTCTGAGGTTGAAAAAAGAATTAATCGCATAATTTTTCTTGGTTAATATAAGGATTGTGATTGTTCAGAGTGGCTAGGAATACTTCAAAATCCTCTCTCGATTGAGTCCACACACCCCAGATGTCGTCCAGAAACCATTCCCAGCTTTGACCACTAGAGGGTACTC
Source organism: Sebastiscus tertius (assembly GCA_916701665.1). Lineage (NCBI taxonomy): Eukaryota > Metazoa > Chordata > Actinopteri > Perciformes > Sebastidae > Sebastiscus > Sebastiscus tertius. Next base: position 6,377 of record CAKAOH010041810.1, on the reverse strand, counting down.
CAGGTCTTTCCTTAGAAAGGTCCTTAAAGGTCTCACATTATGCTCATTTCCAGGTTCATAGATGTATTTTAATGTTGTAGTAGAACATGTTTACATGCTGTAATGTTCAGAAAAAGCCTTTATTCTTCTCATACTGTCTGCCTCAGTCTGTCTGCATGAAGCCTCTTTCACCCTCTGTCTGAAAAACTCTGATTCAGAGCCTGTCTCCTCCCACTCTGCTCTGATTGGTCAGCGTTTCCTGCTGTCCGCTGTCAATCAAACGCCCTCAACATAGCGTCACTTTCTCCCCCTCCGTCCAGCTCGCCCTGAGCTAGAGAGAGAGAGAGCAGGAAGAGTTTTACATATAAACTACTTCAAAGTTTATAAACCAGAAACTTCACCCAGCGCACGTTCCCGGAGGAATCTGATCGGAAATCGGCGTCAAATGAACAACATCTGCGGTCAAGATTCAGGTTTTCCTGACGGGTTTTCTCAGGTAACTATGCTACTTATATCTCTGTTAGTTAGCTCAGTATTTACCTTATGCATCAACTCTGTAAACCGTAAACATACACTCTGTTTTACGTTTGTCTCTCACAGATCCATCTGTGAGAAATGACTGACAGAATCATCCCAGAGAAGAAAACATTAGCAGTGAGCAGATGAGAGATACAGAGCTAACATGTTAGTGTGACAGGAAAGAATAATGCAAGAATAATTAATTTTTCAGGCATAATTAATTTATTTGGAGAAAAGCTAATTTCTTTGTTGTCTCAGTTATTACTGTAACATTTTCAGGACATGTCATTTAATTTTTGGATGTAAATATGCATCAATACTGGTCACTGTAGAGACTATGCAGATCCTTGTGTGTGTGGGTTGATCTTGCATTGATTGTGCGTAATACCTCGGGGTTCCAGTAGGGGGATCGCGCTCCTCTTCCTCACTCAATACAGAGACGAGTGAAGGGAAGAGCTGCGTGTGTGATTTATTCATCCTTCTCTCTCACTATTTCCCCTGTTTAAGGGCACAACATTAGCATGTAGCCATATATGTGACGGTGTGTAAACACAGTGAACATCAGGGTGGAAAATAGAAGATGTGAAATAGTAGTCAGTTCATTATTTATGATAAAAGACACCTGATAAGCGTAGTAAAGTAATCAGAGTAATGGTTATTAGTAGGAGCTGTCTCTGTGTTACCATGACTACAGACCGGTTGACGTTACACTCACCGGAGCTGAAATAGACTTTATCGTGTACCATGTCAACATAACTGACGGTGGAATTAAAAATGTGATGTATAATTAATATTGTCATCTGTCCACTCAAATAAAGTTTGACTGTGAAACAGAAATGTGTTGTGTTGCTTACAGTCACTATTTACTACCTGTACTGACATCATATTAATATTTCATATCAGCTGTTGAAACAGTGTAATTACATAAAGCCTTTGTGAAAGAACATGTTATATTTAGATGATGGGAGTACATGAAGACTGTTCTGCTGGTTCTTGTAGACTAACAGAAGTAGGAGCAGACTTTGCTTATAGTTACGAGGCAGACGGAGAGAGTCACTCTGTGGGCGTGGTCACCTAGCTAGAGGTTGTTCTCTTTGTTCTACCGTTCCACCAGGAAACCCTTATGTGGCCTGAAATTCGTCCCCGACGTCACCAAAGTAAGGAAGTGCTGCTCAGCGTTTTTTCAGACCCATTTTTGGACAGATGAAGCAGGAGAAAAAGAGAGAGGATGGTCTTTTATGATACTATGGTGGCCTGTAGACACACTGGGGACAGATAGTGATGTTTAAAAGACATGGAAAAGTGCATTTTGCATAATAGGTGACCTTTAAGATCTTCAAACAAACTAAACCTATTCTTGTCACCTCTCAGCTCCCACTGATTACAACCTTTTCTCCAGCTACTGTTAAACTTGTCAGAGTGGTTAGGAATCATTTCCAAAACTTTATCACAGAACCTGAAGTACTGCAGGATTACAACATAATTGCAGCCTTTGAGAAAAACAAAAATGTACTCTTAATCTTCTAGTTAAGGCTAAAATGAAGCCACTTAATGACCCTAAACCCAGAGGTCATACTGAAGTTTTTAGACACAAAGATTGGATACATAACCAACACAACAAAAGGTTATACAAAACTAGAACATAAGGTAATCCATATTACAGGAACTGTATACATCTGATCACATGCAAGAAATGTGGATTACAGAATGTGGGGGAATCCGGCAATTCTATTTTGACCAGATTTACTCAACACAGGTATAATATCCTGAAAAAGAAAAAAACACGTCCCCCCTCTGGTCCAGCATTTCTTGGCAAATGGATGGGCATCAGTCCAGGTTACAGTCATTCATAGTAACCCCATGTGGTCTGTATCACAGAGAAAACAAATAGAGAAAAGTTGGATAAGAAAACTAGACAGTGTACATCCTGAGGGTCTTAATGAGAAGTAGGGGCTCCAACAGATGATGGACAATGCATTCAAACTCTCTCTCTCCCTAAGACCTAACCCTTCAATTCACATATCCCCTCCTAATGGCCAACACATTAAGACTAACAAAGGATCTAATCTCATTTTAGCCTAAAATCCCGATCACCACATCTCTTATTCCTTTTCAAATAAAACTAAAGAGATTTACATACAGTATCTATTAGTTTGACATGGAAGGGTGTACAGCTGTAGATACAGCACCACTTCGCATCTCTGCCCCCTTTATGCAACCAATACATTTATTGGGTTTAAGTCCATATGGTCGGAGGGACTTTGAGTGACATGCGCCGGCCTGTGCTTTGCATCTGACCTCTATTCAACTGCGAGGTCGACGGACGATGCAGGGAAGTCGTTGGGGTAGGATCTTATCTAACACTAACCCTAACCCTAACACTAAACATGACACATGTAACTCTATACAGAGTACTAATAAGCTGAATTTGTGCATGTGAAAATTAATAAAATCAAATGCAACTCTAAGCATGAGTGCAAAGTGGGCGTGGCTAAAAGGAGGAGCCTAGAAGGAGCACCTATAAAGGTCAGAACACAGGACCAGTCAGTCTGCCTTTGCCTGATGAAGGAAAAACAATTCTGAAACGTTGCAAAAGAGGCAAGACTTCATATTTAAAAGACAATAGATTCTCATTTTTTTAACCTCCGACCCAGAGTACAATATAAATTAACTCAGCTCAACACACAGTCCTTATATTCGAAACTCAATACCGAGCATGAAAACAGTCCTGATTAACACAAGTAACTCCAAGCAGGGTACTAAATAATCCTAATTTGTGCACGTAGCTCCATTCAGAGTACAACAAAATAAATGCAACTCTAAACAATAGTGCAAAGTGGGCGTGGCTCAAAGCTGAGCATATAAATGGGTCACATCACATGACCGAGTCAGTCTGCCTTTGCCTGATGAAGGAAAAACTGTTCTGAAAAGTTGCAACAGAGGCAAGACTTCATATTTTAGGATAATAGAGTCCAATTTTTGGATCTCCGATCCCAACTAGGACAGAATTGTTATTTGTGTATTATGTGTGGTTGTGCTTGTAACCTGGGGTGGCGACGCCCTACAGTTGATAAGGGATACTCCATTACTGAGCGGGGCTGTGTTGTGGGGAATGGCTGCTTCGGTCCTAGCTCAGAGTCAGTTTTCATGGACTGTGCATTGATTCTTCGCGGCGCCAGAATCCAAACCCCTGAATTCCCTAACCCTAACCCTACTTGGTCTGTGTGGGGACTTGAACCGGTGGACGGACCAAATACTGTTAACTTCTGGCGTTACTCGCTCCCGTCACTGCCGCCGCTCTCTCTCTTGCTTCACCACTCGACACCCACGTAAACACACACACTCTAAACACTCTGTTGCAATGAATGATCCACACTACAAACTGGATAATACAGGAGAGGCTAAAATGCCCCCTAACCCTAATTCCCCCCCCCCACACACACACACACAAACACACACACTCTGTCAGATTAAGCACACCATGTGTTTTAGGGATTAAGTTGTGCATCTCGGGGCAAGCCATACCATCTGTGCAGGAGCTGACCAAAAAAAGAACACACGCACACACACACATCCATATATTTGCACTCACATCACTTGATCGTAGATCACCATAATTGACTTTACAAAGGCAAAATAACAATAGCATGCATGGTTTGGTCATGATTGCATGCTAAATGCTCAACATCTACATTACTGTACAAGTGCACATGTTGTGAAAAGTGCTAATACACACATGTTAACACAAAGCAGCAGGGACTATGTAGCATGGTTGTGCATGCGTGCTAATACACACATACTCACACACAGCAGCAGGCACTATGTAGCATGGCTGTGTGTGCGGTGTGATCTAAAGGCTGCTTCTAATTCATTGTGCTGATGAAGGAGGTGCTTTTGATTTACTAATGCCTTTCAGAGATATATGTTAACTCTGCCAGCATACTAAGAAAACACAGACTTTTCAAATCCTACCTCTGACCTCTCCATTTATTCATTCACTGTATGAGTGTTGATGTGTCCTCCATCACCCTCTCCCAAATGTACAACGCAGTGTCTTATTCTGTTCTTCAATTTTTGAAAGCCAGTATTCTGTGTCTCTGTTGATTTCGTTTGAAGAACAGTTTTACAAGAACTTTTTTTTTTTTTTCAAAGTGAGGACCTTTACCAGCATTTTGACCCTGAGAACATCATTCATGTCTTAGTTCCTGCCACCCCAAACATTTCTGCTCCAACATTGCTGAAATATTGAAACATGCTGCGTACAGCTTTTATTCAGTCTGCATGCAAGCCAGCACCTGTTGCCTATAACAGGCGTCAGCAACCTTTACTATCAATAGAGCCGTTTTAGGCAAAAAGAAAAAGAAAAAAGAAAATCTGTCTGGAGCTGCAAAACATTTGATCATTGTGATGAAGGAAACACAGTTTATAGTCTAAATAGATATATGTATATAAACTGGAAAAACAAAGTTCGGAAACTTGAGTTTGGTGGATTATTTCTCTGTTATTACATTGTTGGAAAGCCTGTTTATTTACCTTCACAATGATGTCCAACTTGTAAAGATCATGCATTTGTGGGATGAGTAGCACAGCTGATTATGTGGGGAGCGCCCAAGAAAAATTTGCTAAAATGCTCCGTCAATGGTAAACAGTGTATTCTCTTGTTGGTGTTGACTCTTGTTTTGAGTTGTTTGGTGGATTAGATGATTGAACTCTCTATCAGTAACAAGGAACAAACAAGACATATTGGCTATTTTACACTTTATTCATTTAATACAATATGTCAGGAGCCTCAGTAGCGGTGGAAGATCCATACGCAGCCACAACAGCCTGGCACCTCCTCCTCATGCTGGTCACCAACCTGGTCACACGTTGTTGTGGGATGGCGTTCCATACCTCAACCAGGATTTGTTGCAGGTCAGCCAGCGTGGTTGTGTTGGTCACTCTAACACGTACAGCACGCCCAAGCTGATCCCACAAGTGTTGAATTGGGTTGAGGTCTGGACTCTTGGCAGGCCGTTCCATTCTCTCTACTCCCACATTGTGGAGGTAGTCTGTGATAATCCTGGCTCTGTGGGGTGGCCTTGTCATCTTGGAGGATGAAGTTAGGTCCCAGATTGTGGAGATATGGGATCGCCACTGGCTGCAGAATCTTATCCTGATATCTCCCTGCATTGAGATGGCCTTCAATGATGACAAGCCTTGTTTTACCAGTGAGGGAGATGCCGCCCCACACCATGACACTGCCCCCACCAAAAGCTGTTACTCCATCGGTGCAACAATCAGCATAGCGTTCTCCGCGTCGTCTCATACTTTGACCCTGCCATCCAACTTTGGCAGACAGAACCTGGACTCATCACTGAACATGACATTCCCCCACATGTTCAGGTTCCATTGTCTGCGTTGTCGACACCAGCGCAAACGGGCCTGACGGTGAAGGGCAGTCATTGCAGGCTTCCTGGTAGCCTTATGAGAATACACTGTTTACCATTGGCAGAGCATTTTGGAACATTTTTCTTGGGCACTACCCACATAATCAGCTGTGCTGTTCATCCCACAAATGCATGATCCTTACAAGTTGGACATCATTGCGAAGGTAAATAAACAGGCTTTCCAACGATGTAAAATACAATGACCATTAGCATTGGAACAACAGAGAAATAATCCACCAAACACAAATTTCCGAAATTTGTTTAAATATTGTCGCAAAGGAGCCTAAATAACACTCCAAACCTGCGCTAAATTTTGGTGATGACAAACTGGCATGTCCATTTCCAAAGGGGTCCCTTGACCTCTGACCTCCAGATCAGTGAATGTAAATGGGTTCTATGGGTACCCACGAGTCTCCCCTTTACAGACATGCCCACTTTATGATAATCACA
>CAKAOH010041809.1:25247-31743 GCA_916701665.1 Sebastiscus tertius | reverse complement strand
TTCAGTGGACGTTTGGTCAGAAATAACTGCTGCAGCTCCTCCAGACCAACAGAGGTTTCCCGTGTCTCGTGAAGTGACGGGGCTCCGCAGAGAGAAACGTTATCGTCTCCCACCAAAACTCCGGCGTCTCCCCCGTTCCCTCCGGCCGCGGTCGGGAGGCTGAGGTGGGAAAAGCCAACACTAGGATCAGCAGTGATTGATGGAGAGACCTTGGTCTGGTCAGCTAACATTACTGCCAAGCAGCTGAACTCTAGAGTGATGTTGTGCTTTTAGCTGACGTGTGTCTCCTCACTGTGTTGAGTGATGCTCCTTCATGTCTATGTAGAGCGAACACAAGGCCAGCAACAGGACGCTGACTTTAGTTGACTTAACGGACACAGGGGAAGCTGTTAACAACACATTAGGATTCTGACTAACAGGCCCTTTAACTCATCTCTGTGAGCAGATCTCCCAGTCTGAACTATAAACTCCCAGTCTGAACTGGATCGGCTGTAGACCCTCTAACAGACTCACTCTGTGTGAACAGGTGTGTGTGTGTCTCCATGAAGCAGAGCAGGAGAGTTCTGTTGTACAGATTCAGGTTACACACGCACACATGCACGCACACACACGCACCTGGTCTTTTTAGGCAAATCAGGGAGGTATAATTGTGAGTGGACACGCACGCATCATGTAAACAGGACATGCACGCACACACACAGAGAGAAAGAGAGAGAGAAAGAGGAAGACGCACTAACCGTCGCCTTGATGGGGACGTACAGAACCGGTCCCGGTCCAGGTCCTGGTCCAGGTCCTGGTCCTGGTCGGTCCTTGGACCCGGTCTTGTTGTCCTGCAGCATCCCGACCTGGAACCCTTTGGACTTGACCCAGAATTTAAATTTGGCGTTGATGTGGTTGTTTCCTTTCTCGTGCACGAGCAGCGCGTGCCCGGTGCCGGTCTCCTGGTCCCCCTGGTTCTCCTGGATCAGGGTCTGGTCCCCCTGGATCAGGGTCTGCAGGATCTTGCTGTACTTGCGCCGGGTCACGGTCTTGGTCTTGCCTGAGTCCCCGTAGGTCCGCAGGCACCAGTCCTGGAACTCACCGAACATCTCCGAACCTCCTCCGGGACTCCTGGGTCCTGGGTTCTGGTCCTGGTTCTGGTGGTTGGAGGTGCTGGAGGAGGTCACCGGGTCCACCACACTGCTGCTGGTTCTCCTCGTGGTCATGATCAGAACCAGGTTGATTTAACCAGAGAGAGTTGTGGTCCAGTAGAAATGAGATGAGGGTCCGGTTCCGTGTGCCACCGGGGGAGTGGGGAGAGAGGGAGGAACCAGACCAGACCTCTTCAGCTCTGAATCCAGCAGTCAGACCCTTTAAACTGTCTCCATTCCTCAAGAAGAACCACAAAGTCCCGGTCGGTTCTTAAATGAAGGAGCCGCTGATCTCCTCCTCCTCCTCGCTGTTACGCACCGATGGATGATGAAGATGATGAAGATGATGAAAATGATGAATCCTCTCTGAGGAACCAAAACGGATGAACTGATCTCTAAAGCTATCTCTATGCTCCCCGTCTGGATGCAGTTTCTCCAGAACAATGAGACACGAGACGGGACCTGCGGACCGGTGGACCGGGAGGAACGGGGCGGTGCAGGTTGGACCGGTGCCGGTGCTCCTCAGACACACCTGTTACCTGTTAGCGGCGGGTCGGGCGGGCTGTCCCGGGAGGATTCAGTCACCGCCTCCTCTTCCTCCTCTTCCTCCTCTTCGGCTGCTTGTCTCTGTCTCTCTATTAACAGGATGTCTCCAGCATTAAGACCTGGGTTAGTCCTGGTTCTGATGTCGCGTCTCCATCCTGGTTCAACCGTAACAACCCAACCTCACCCTCTGGTCCTCTGGTCCTCTAGTCCTCTGGTCCTCTAGTCCTCTAGTCAGCGGACTGATCTGCACACTGAGACCCGCTGACTGCTCCACAGATACTCACTATATCCTTCCGTCCGTTCAGTCTGTCTCTCTTTCCTCTGGTGTCGAGCTGATGGGACACCTGTTTGAATCCGGTTCGTGTCTCTGCAGCCTTAAAGCGCAACGCTCCGCCTCATGTCCTCATATCCTCACGTCCTCATGTCCTCAGAGAAGGTGATAGTAGAACACGGTGCGTCCTCTCCAGTAGAAAGGGAGACCCGTCAGCTACACAGCAGCAGCAGCTCGGTGTGTTCAGCGGGACATGAGGGACATCATGCAGCTGCAGCTCAGAGCTCAGGAAGCAGGAAGTGTCCAAACAACCAACACGCGCAGCGCAGAGCGCACAACAACCAGACGGACACGGAGACGTGAGGGGACACCCCCTCTGACTGAAGACTGGAGACAATACACTGATAGTCACAGCATGTCGAAAAACAAATCATATTATATGTTGAAAATAAGTAATGTTATAGTATGTCAAAAAAACTAATATAATAGTATGTCGAAAGGAAAGTCATATTATAGTATGTTGACAAAATACGTCATAGTAATTCTGAAAAAAACTAATATTGTAGTATGTTAAAAAAAGTAATATAATAGTATGACAAACTATAATATTACAAAAGTCATTGTCTGAACAGTATTTGTCTGAAATGAATTGATTGATTGGTGCCAAAGAATAAACATCAATAATAGTTCCTATTGTGTAAAGCTGGAAAATAAACCTAAATAATAACTAGCCTTTGTGTTAAAAGGTGTCTCAAACAAATAAACCTGCCTCGCCTATTATTTTATAAAACCAAACCGATCCAGACCCGTCCTCTGCAGGTCTCTGATATCACATAGATTCTACTTCATTAACTCTTTTTCAGTAATGAAGACATTTAATCTGAGGTTTTGTCCTGAAGTGACTCGGAGCACCATGAGTTCATTCATTTTTAGCCTTGTAATATGTATGTGTGTGTCCTGCTCAACCCAAAGACTTTTATACGTACAGAACACACCTTTTATTAGAGTTCTGCTTCTGTACGTTTGTATTAAATCCTTTAAAACTGAAAGACAAACTAACTGAGAGAACATGTTGCTCTCGGTTTAAACTGAGAACTGAGACTATTCAGGGATTTCTGAAATGTTTTGTTTTCTTATCTCCCCTTCGTCAGTTTGTATTTCTCCCCTTATTCAGTCATCACTTTGTGTCTTTAGCAAAAAACCCAACAGCTCCTTTACTAGAACAGATGATGATTCCCAGCCGAGGTGTCTATCTAACCGTCATCTAGCCTCCATCCAACGGCAGCCTTGGAATCAGTGGAGCGAGCCGAGATACAAACAGGCCGGTGACCCGCTGCAGAAACAGCTACAGCACACAGTCGCATCAAAATAAGGAAGCTGGCACTGAACCAGGCGGCTGAAAACACTCCCCCGACACGGCATCCTCCACCAGCCTGAAAGAGGAACACCGCTCTGTTGAACCCGACAGTTCACATCATGTTCCTCTGGTCGGTTCAGCCTGATACTGATCTATGGAAAGAACTTTATTCTCTCACGAACTCAGAGTCCTGGAAAGCACTGGAAGACGAATGGAAGTTAAAGTGTTTACATATCAATAACAGATGTGACATGTTTATTTAGTTATTCCTGCTCCTGCTCGGGTTCGCTGTCAGTCATATTGATTTAATAAGATCTGAATGTGAACGCAGCCCAGTCCGACTACAGCGTGAGGGATCAACACTCACAGCTGTCCAGATGTCAAACCTGGAGCTGCTTTACTGCCAGAGAAAGGGAGAGTTTGAGGACCAACAACTGAGGTCACCAGAGGGCAACCTCCGGGTCTGAGAAGTGAAGCCAACGCTGAAGTGACTGCATTCTCTCTAGCAGCCAGCAGGGGGCGACTCCTCTGGTTCTATAGAAGTCTATGAGAAAATGAGCCTCCTTCTCTCTTGATTTATTCCCTCAGTAAACATTGTAAACATGAGTTTATGGTCTCAATCACTAGTTTCAAGTCTTCTTCAATACAGCATGATGTTCATTTAGTAAATGATGGTCCCATTTAGAGTCAGATAGACCATAACGCAGGGGACGCCAAGTTAATTGTAACATTTTGGTCACCTTAAAAATGTCTTATTCAGCGTTCGGTTGAACTTAGCTCCACCGTCTCGTGTCACTTCTGGTTCTAAAAAACAAGATGGTGACGGCTAAAAAAACAAGAATGCAACAGCCAAAAACCAAGTGAGGGTTTCTGGACAACATTAGTCATTGTTTTGTTTGTTAATTGATTTACAATAATAAATATATACAAACATTTGCATAAAGCAGCATATTTACATAAAAGGTCTAGACATTAGACATTAAAGACATTCTTTGTGTGAAAAAGATTTACAGCTAAATTAATTGCAATAACATTGTGAATCATCAGAGTCTGTAGCAGAGGGGCCCAACGTGAGGCCCGTGGGCCAAAGTCTGTAGCAGAGGGGCCCAACGTGAGGCCCGTGGGCCAAAGTCTGTAGCAGAGGGGCCCAACGTGAGGCCCGTGGGCCAAAGTCTGTAGCAAAAAATAATATATCTTTTTAATTATATGATATATATCACTGTTCATTCCGGGGGTGGACGGGGTAAAATGATCTTTAAATATGTAGGATCTCTAATTATTAATTATTTTTCATAATCCGAGTGACAGGAAGTCAGTTTGGTGCGAATGGAGAGGCAGAGACAACAGACACAAGGATTTCAATTTTGCATCGTAAAATACAATTAAATACATGAAGTGTTTACTTTTGGTTTTAGTTTTGGCCGTCCGATGGTCTAAAGAGACGGGACACTCTTCTCTGCTGCATAAGATTTATGGTTGAGACGGACAAGAAGACATTTTGACCTGAGCTTTTATCAAAATCAAGATATCTGCTGTGAAAAAGTCTTATTGCAGGATATTTCAATTAAAACCATTTCTATATCTTATCACATATATTTGTTTTAATCTTTTCATCAGCCATTTTGAGGAAGATTATTAAAATTCTGGATGTCTAATTTCGTCCAATGATTGTAATTCTGGAATCGTTTGTTGTTTGATTGTAAATATTTTCTAAGTTCATACCGAGAGAGAAAATAGAGCTGCGTCTGTTTTACAAAGACAGCCGAAGTTGAGTCGAGTCCAAACCCGGCCGTTATGTTTGTGTGTTATCTGAAAAGCTTTTCCCCGTAGGAATAAGACGATGGAGAGAAAAAAAAGAGAAACTCGACCGAGAGGATGAAAATAACCTTCCACCATGGGAAGTGAAAGTGTGTTTCAAAACAGCTTCTCCTCCGCTCCCCCCTTTATTCTCTCTCTCTGCGCCGTCGTCACGGGAGGCCAACGTTTGCCCGCCGAGGGCAGCTGGAGGGAAACCAACTGTTGTTTGAGAGGAATTAGATTGAATATAACTATTTAAGAAGTTAACACATTTTAAAAATCAGGAGTTAAAAAGTCTAAAAGATTTAAGAATTAAAATAAAAAAAGTCTTCCACAGCTGAGCAGCAAAATGTCTCGTAGTAATGATGTCATTAGTTTTACCCAGTAACCAGTAACAGCATCCATGAATCATGTGTCTCTTACACAACACACTGAACCTGTTCACTCATCAACTCTACATTTAAGGGTACCAGACGTAGGATGCGTCCTGCAGAGGCTGCAAATAAACCAATGGAAATTATAATGCAATTCATACCAATTTATTTTCAACCAACTTTATTTTGTAGTGTGTGCCGCTCATATATGGATTACTGGACAGGCCTCCGGGCACAGGTCCAGGGGCCCAAAGAGTCAAAACAACAACAAAGAGACACAACATGACCTCAAAGAGACACAAAACCACAAAGAGATGCAAAACTACAAAAAAGTGAAAAGAAAACAGAGACAAAACAATTACAAAGAGACACAACATGACTGAAATGAGCAGAAATAAACATGAATGAATGCATTTATGACAAAAAAAACGTTTGAAATTTGGAGATCACATATCTGGAGGTCAGAGGTCAGAGGTCAAGGGACCCCTTTGAAAATGGCCTAGCCAGTTTTTCCTCGCTAACATTTAGCCCAACTTCGGAGCGTTATTTAGCCTCTTTCCTGACAGGCTAGTATGACCTGGTTACCATGTACGGATTCTTTAGGCCTTCTAGTTTCATATGAAATCTGTAGCTTCACTCCAGACAAAAAGACTGAACCTGCTGGAGCCTCTAAAGGCAGTGATGTCAGCCGGGCGTCAGAGGGTTAATATCTATGGTGAGTAGCAGCTCATGTTTCGTCGTCTTCAGGTACGTCTGTAGGACGTAGAGTCGGTGTGATACAGATCAGGACCGTTGCTTTCTGTCCATTCTGTCTTTATCCTCTCTGGGCAGGTTGTCCGAGGCCGTCCTGGGTTTGGCCTCTTGGATTTCCTTCTCTGTGAAACTGTCCTCTTCTTCTTTTTCTTCCTCTTTCTCTTCTACTGTTTGACACACACACAACCTATACGTGTTGAAATCTCCACTGTCAGTTTACGGAGGCCCTGCACAGCGCGGAGAACCGTCCCAAACCAGGATGAGGCTG
>CAKAOH010041809.1:15247-20247 GCA_916701665.1 Sebastiscus tertius | reverse complement strand
ATCTTTATCCACAAATACATCAGGATGGAGCCCCTTCCTCCTCCAGGGCTGAGGAGGCAGCGCCGGGCTGAGGAGGCAGCACCTGGCTGAGGCAGCACCGGGCTGAGGAGGCAGCGCCGGGCTGAGGAGGCAGCACCTGGCTGAGGCAGCGCCGGGCTGAGGAGGCAGCACCTGGCTGAGGAGGCAGCACCGGGCTGAGGAGGCAGCGCCGGGCTGAGGAGGCAGCACCTGGCTGAGGCAGCACCGGGCTGCGGTCCAAAAGTCAAAAAATGACGTCCTAACGTCTTCTCCTAACCACTTCTCCTAAGGTCGTCTCCTAACTACTTCTCCTTGACCTCGATGGAAAACGTCATGAGGTTACTTTCCCTGTTTTATTTGCCTTATAACTGTGTGTGTTTTACCTGTTATATGATTTATCTGCCTCGTTTAGTCTTTAGTCAAGTATTTGTTTTAAAGCACTGCCCAGAAGTGGACACTGTGAATCTCGTTGTATTTAATACGATGACAATAAGGCTTTCTATTCTATTCTATTCTTTGAGGTCAAGGAAAGGTGAGAAGGAGAGAATTTCACTAGAAGCTCTGTGCTGATGGATGCTAGTGACGTCAGTCTGCCGTGGTGAAACTACAATGTTCTGAAGATGGACTACAAAAGGCGCTGCTTCTCCCCGCCCGTTCTTAAATATCTCCTTCAGTGACAGACCGCTTCAGCCGCGGTGTGAAAGAGAGATGCCACCGGTCCTTCTGCTGCTGGAACACTTTACATCAACATATAATAAAGGATGATCTGACCTAACGTGAACAACCGGTGATAAATATCACCTCATTACTGAGGATGGACCTGAAATCAACAAAGGAATCACCTTCAGGCACCACAAAACGTTCATATGATAAATAATGACTTATTTTTGAGTTATGGAGGACTAAAACCATTTAATGTATATTTCTTCCTACTCCTTTTTGGACGTAATATTTATTTATGTTGATTTGCTCCTCATTTGAACGCCGCTTTGTGCAGACGTAAATAAATATAGATTTAGTCTGGGAAGTTGACATTTTGACCCAAAAAGTGAGTACAAGTGAAACAAGACTAAAGGAGATATTCACTAAGCCCGTCGCACATTACTCAAGAGGTCAGTTTGGAGGTTAATTACAAAGACTACAAAAGTAAATAATGAATATAGTACTGCTGAATAAGACCTGATGCTGCAGTGGTGGAATAACTAAGAACATTTACTCAAGTACATTTTTGATTTTATTTTTGTAATTTATTAGGTGACGGTGCTACACTTCATATCGCATGAGATTACCACGTCATGTGATATGAAGTGTAGCACCCATCAACCCCAAAACTGTGCCCCTATAGACAGGACGCATTCCACGCGATTATACCGACACACACCATAAACCGCTACAGCCACAGCGGTGATGCCAGCACACCAAGCTACTCCCCGTAGAACTTTAGCAGTGCCGGGCCACCAGCTTCTGGTGGGCCCCTCAGCAGCTGGAGCCTTTGGGAGGTTCTGGTCCTCAGCTGTAGTCCACAAGGAGCTCTCATCCCCAGATAGAGCGTCATAGAGCGTCACAGACGATGTATCCTTCATCTGAGGCGTCCAACTTCTGGTCGGAGCCTTTGGGAGGTTCTCAGGTGTAATCCTCACTGATTCTAGGATCTCCTCGTGAATCGGGCTCTCTTTCTCCTTCAGTTGTTTCTCAAATTCTTGTGCAACTGATTCCAGGTCAGCTATCTTCTGCCGAGCTTTCAGGTTTTCAATCTCTATGTGCAGTATGTTGTTTAGCAGCTGAGCTCTCTGGATTTCGGTGTCTATCTGGGATTTGTTGAACTGGGTTAGCAGGTGATAGTCTGTCCTCAGCTGAGCTGTCCTCTGGTTAGCTTTCCGGAGTTCGTCCTCTGTCTGCCATTTTTCACGACGGTTATTTGGTTCGGATTGAATCCCACAAGGCTCCATCTCTGAAATCGCATTCTCCTCAGAACTCATTGTAGATGAATAGTGTGGAAAGCAGCTGTTTGCACTGTGTTGTCTGGAGAGTTTAGTTTTCTCCTGCTGCTCCTCTCTGCTGCTGGATCTCCTCACTGTGGGACTAATGCAGCTCATCTCATCTCATATGGGAGTTCCAGATCATGGCTTTGATCTGGATGTGACGTCATGATAAAAGGCAACACGTGCAGCCTTTTTGCATGTGACGTCACATCACGAAATTCTGTGCGCATGCGCCATAGAACGTCACAAAGCTGCGTGACGTCAGATTCAGCTGGATGAGTCTGTGGTTGTCATGGTTACAGCAGCCGTTACTATTACTATTACTACTCTTTGTTCACTATTTCATTATAATGTCTCAACAGACCGGATGAGTCTTGTTGGAGGAAATGTGTCCGCTGGATTCAGCTGAACCTTGTTGTTTGTTGTTGTTTGTTGTTGTTGTTGTTTGTTGTTGTTGTTGTTTGTTGTTGTTGTTTGTTGTTGTTGTTTGTTGTTGTTGTTGTTGTTTGTTGTTGTTGCTGTTGTGAATCTGTTGAAAACATCTTTGAATGAAATTTTAATTAAATAAAATAGAATAAAAGAGATAATAATGATCAGCAATAAAATGTTGATTAAATAAAACAGAGTAAAAATAAACACTATAACGATGATGATAAATAAAATAAGTATAAACAATAAAAAACATAAAATTATAAAACACTACATAAAAGCCAGACTAAATAGATGTGTTTTTTGGACTAAGGTGGGCTCATGAGGTTGACCCGTTTACCCGCTCACTACTTCATCAGATACATCAGCTCCAAACTCTTCCACCCAGTCTGCTCGGATCTTATCCGGGGCTGCATTATTGAGGGACATAATAGTACTATAAATATTTGAGATAAGACTCTTAAACTGTGCAGGTTGTCTATTCACCTGTGGAGAGTACTTCTGTGTGTGTGTGTGTGTGTGTGTGTAAGAGAGAGAGAGAGAGGGATATTAAAGCTTCAGTAGTCGTAATATTGTTGGCATCATTGGGCAAAAATCCCATAATAACCTTTCAGCATATTGTAATTCAAGTGTGCTGAGAGAAAACTAGACTTCTCAGAGACGGAAGACTCCAGATCAGCTCTTACTGCTTGTTTTCCTCCGGTCTGTGAAATCTAGCAGATGCCGTTAGGAGCACCGGAGGACACAGAGGAACATGTTTTCTTAAAATAACTTTTTTTTAATTTATATTATCTCCAATCTCGCCTACTTCATCTTTAATCCCTCATTAATAATCCAACGTGTTTCTAACCCCCCACGATGCTTGTTTTAATCCGTCTTCCACCCCTCCCTCTCCGTCTTTCTTCCACTCCTTGATTCTGTTTCTCATTTGTAAAACAAACAAAACACTTCGCTCAATCAGTAGAAATAGCGCTGTGTGTGTGTGTGTGTGTGGTGCTAATGCATTCACAGACAACCCGCTAACATAAACACTGACACTCTGTCAGTCAGCGCCTCACACTGTTTTATACAAACTGACAAAGATGAATCAGAAAATGACCTGTTTCATTTTCATGTGGATGTAAACACTCGTCTGCAGGAGCAAACAGAGACGGATTAGACAATGATGTCATTAAATACAGGTGAATTATTATTCATTCAAGCACTGATCCTTTAAAAAAACAATTAATACTTCACGCTTGATTTGAACTAAATGACATCAAAGTGAGATCAGTGCAGGTTCAACAGGTGTTCAGGTGAGCCTCGTTCCCGCCTGTCGCCACTAGAGGACGCTGTTGATTAATGAGAAACATTCAGAGATGGTGGCAGGGACACTGGGACAAAGACTTTCTGAAAAATCACCCACAAACACACAAAAGAACAGAAAGAATACAACCGATATAATAAACAGTCTGCACAGGTTGAAGGGATTTTAATCAACTTAAGTTATAAGTCATTTGTAAAGGCCAAATATAAAGTTTAAACTTAACAAAATACTGTTTTTGCATCCCAAATAGACCATCTGAAGGAAATAATAATAATACAATTATATATAAACTAGGGCTGTCAATCAATTAAAATATTTAATTACAATGAATAAATAACACATTTTGTATCTGTTCTAAATGAACCTTACAGGGAGATTTGTCAAGTATTTAATACTCTTATCAACATGTGAGTGTGTAAATATGCTTCTTTATGCAAATGTATGTATATATTTATTATTGTAAATCAATTAACAACACAAAACAATGACAGATATTATCCAGAAACCCTGACAGGTACTGCATTTAGCGTAAAACAATATGCTCCATACCAGTAGCTTCACTTTAGCTTTAAAACCGAAACCCAAAAATCACAAGTTGTGTTAATGCGTTAAAGAAATTAGTGATGTTAAAACAAATTTGCGGTAACCCCTTAACTTTGACAGCCCTAATAATAATAATAATAATAATATATAAAAACAAGTTACGCTGATGGAAGTCGTATAAAGATACAGTATTGGCAGGTTAAACTGTAGCTCAAATTATAATTCTGTTTACTATTATTATTATCTTGTTATTATTATCTTGTAGCTGTGCAGGTTTGGTATAGTTCTTTAAATGTAAGGCATTAATATATGTATATATATCTATATTTATACTTTTTAATATCTTTCATGGCTTGTTATAGTGCATCTTGTATTGTAATGTATTATATGTAATGTCTTGTTGTGTTTCTTTATCTGGACCATGAGTCAGCAATAAAGTTTGAACTGAATTACAGGAAGATGTTTTCAACAGATTCACAACAAACAACAAACAACAAACAACAACAAACAACAAGCAATAACAAGGTTCCCAACGGAGCTGAATCCAGCGGACACGAGGACAACCACGCGCTCTCTACCTGCTGTTAACGGAGTCTGTAACCATGACAACCACAGACTCATCCAGCTGAATCTGACGTCACGCAGCTTTGTGCGCGCTGAGGAGATGCAAGCGATGAGTCAAAGTGAGATCAGTGCAGGTTCAACAGGTGTTCAGGTGAGCC
>CAKAOH010041809.1:0-15227 GCA_916701665.1 Sebastiscus tertius | reverse complement strand
TATATATCTATATTTATACTTTTTAATATCTTTCATGGCTTGTTATAGTGCATCTTGTATTGTAATGTATTATATGTAATGTCTTGTTGTGTTTCTTTATCTGGACCATGAGTCAGCAATAAAGTTTGAACTGAATTACAGGAAGATGTTTTCAACAGATTCACAACAAACAACAAACAACAAACAACAACAAACAACAAGCAATAACAAGGTTCCCAACGGAGCTGAATCCAGCGGACACGAGGACAACCACGCGCTCTCTACCTGCTGTTAACGGAGTCTGTAACCATGACAACCACAGACTCATCCAGCTGAATCTGACGTCACGCAGCTTTGTGCGCGCTGAGGAGACGTTCTATGGCGCATGCGCACAGAATGTCGTGATGTGACGTCACATGCAAAAAGGCTGCACGTGTTGCCTTTTATCATGACGTCACATCCAGATCAAAGCCATGATCTGGAACTCCCATATGAGATGAGATGAGCTGCATTAGTCCCACAGTGAGGAGATCCAGCAGCAGAGAGGAGCAGCAGGAGAAAACTAAACTCTCCAGACAACACAGTGCAAACAGCTGCTTTCCACACTACTCATCTACAATGAGTTCTGAGGAGAATGCGATTTCAGAGATGGAGCCTCGGGGGATTCAATCCGAACCAAATAACCGTTGTGAAAAATGGCAGACGGAGGATGAACTCCGGAGAGCTAACCTGAGGACAGCTCAGCTGAGGACAGACTATCACCTGCTAACCCATTTCAACAAATCCCAGATAGACACCGAAATCCAGAGAGCTCAGCTGCTAAACAACATACTGCACATAGAGATTGAAAACCTGAAAGCTCGGCGGCATATAGCTAGCCGGGAATCAGTTGCACAAGAATCTGAAGAACAGCTGAAGGAGAAAGAGAGCCCGATTCACGAGGAGATCCTAGAATCGGTGAGGAGGATCTCAAGGACTACACCTGAGGACCAGAACCTCCCAAAGGCTCCAGCTGCTGAGGGGCCCACCAGAAGCTGGTGGCCCGGCACTGCTAAAGTTCTGCGGGGAGTAGCTTGGTGTGCTGGCATCACCGCTGTGGCTGTAGCGGTTTATGGTGTGTGTCGGTATAATCGCGTGGAATGCGTCCTGTCTATAGGGGCACAGTTTTGGGGTTGATGGGTGCTACACTTCATATCACATGACGTGGTAACCTCATGTGATATGAAGTGTAGCACCGTCACCTCATGCGACGTGAAGTGTAGAGTTTGCATGTTCTCTCCGTGTCAGTGGGGTTTTTCTCCAGGTGTTCTGGTTTCCTCCGACGGTCCAAAGACAGGCATCATGACCTCTCGTCTAACGTGAGCTGTGAAGGCTCATATCGAGTGAGAGGTATTCAGAAAACACATTCTGAAAAATAAAAAGAATTAATAAAATAAAATTTAAAAAATACTAATAATATGGAAGGGGAATTGAATCTGCAAAATGAAATAAGAATTAAATAAGGAAGACTGAGTATCATCATAATGAGAAAAATAAAAAATAAAATGAACACTTTACTTCGTTTCACTTTATTTCTATTATTTTATGTCGAACAAGCGATGAGTCAAAGTGAGATCAGTGCAGGTTCAACAGGTGTTCAGGTGAGCCTCGTTCACGCCTGTTGCCACTAGAGGACGCTGTTGATTAATGAGACATTCAGAGGTGGTGGCAGGGACACTGGGAGAAAGACCTTCTGATAAATCACCCACAAAAGTAAATAAAGTCATAACTTTAATACAAACATTGACGTAATAGTACGAGAATAAATTCATAACTTTACGAGAAAAAACGTCGTAATATTACCAGAAAAAAAAGAAAATAACCCGTAAAATTTCTACTTTATAATATTATGACTTTTTTTTATCGTAAACCTCTGACTTTATTCTCATAATATTACGACTTTTTTCTGGAAATCTCAGATTGTTTTTTTTCCCCTCAATGCGGCCCTAACACTCCGTCGTACCATAGACCTACAACAATGATAAATAAAAATTTAAATGTAAACAAAAAACAGTTATTCATTTCCATGTGTATAAATCCCCAGGGAGCCACTGGAGAGGAGCTGAAGAGACGCAGGTTGCTGACCTCTTCCTCAGAATGAGCCGTTTATATCTACGTAGGGAGCGGGTCCTCTCCGCAGAGTCCGCCGTGTTTCTACCTGCAGTCAAACTGCCTCGTTAAAGTTTATGATCTCAGTCAGTGATGAACTCCTCTCTCTTCTTCAGGTGTTACCAGTGAAAGTGTCAGCTGGCTTCATGACTGGACATCCATCCTCACAGTGGGCACGGAGCTACAGCCTCTGTTCTACAGCGTTCCACAAAGCTACATGTGCATAGATTAAATAAACCATTAGGTTGTTGTTAAGCTGTTCTTAAAGGGTCTTTGTCACCGTGTGATGACCTCAACTCCTAATACTTCTGCTTCTCTACAACTTTAGCTTGTAAAACATGCCGAGGCACAGTCCTCTATTTACCATGCGGTAAAAAATTTAGTCCCTTGACCCCAAAGGTGATGAACTTCACCGACAGCAGGAAACACATCACTCTGTCATTCTCTTGGGTTTTGTCATTCTGCACTTGGACTGAACCCACACATATCCAGAAACCCAACCCTCTGAGGCCGACCTCACTCTCTTTCTGTCTACCAAATCACAGCATGTCTTTTTCTCTGGTGTTCCTCAAGGTCTCGGTGTCTTAATGTGGTATTTTGGAGGGATTATTGATCATTTTTATTGATTCTCCAGTGGTAAAAAATGGTTAAATTTATCACCGAATCTGTGGAACAAATGGTATCAACCCCAAAAAACTGCTGCAACAATATATGAGACATAATAAAGCATGAGGATGACATCATATACTTCTATTATAATGTTCTAAACCCTTATACACTTTCACTATTTATTTCAAATAATTAATCAATTCATTCATGTTTATTTTGGATTCATGATTTTAAAAATGAGAGGAGATGCTTATCACTAACCTCCAACCCCCTTTTCTCTTAATGTCTGTGTTTTCCCAGAGGGGAATAACCACAGGCCATTCAAGGAAAGAGTCTGTTTGGAAAATAAGCGAGGTGGAAGATAAAGGAGAGGCCTGAGCAGTGTGTAAATGTGTGTGTGTGTGTGTGTTTTACCGTTGGACCTACTGGGGGAAGAGGAAGTTTACGGGAACTAACTCCAATAGCTCACAGCTGTCAAACCAAAGTGTGTTCTTGTGTGCGACACTTTTTTTTTTGCTGTGGTTGTGTCCCCAAGCTGAGAACACACGGGATGTGCATTTCTACAAGTTGTGAATGTATGCTACACATGTGTGTGTTTGTGTGATCAGCACAATTACTATAATGTATTATTTTTTGCACATGAAAGAGAGAGACTGTGGCGAGCCGCCACAGTCAAAAACCTGGGATCAAAAACCTTTGACATTTGGAGATTTCTGCATTTTTTGGCGATTAGATGGTGAACACTGTGTTGTGTAAACTGCTCAAAACCCCCTTATTGTCAATCTAGCTAGGAAAGCCATCCATCCTCTGAATGCTCTAGGTCTCTAGTCTGATCCATCCATCCTCTGAATGCTCTAGGTCTCTAGTCTGATCCATCCATCCTCTGAATGCTCTAGGTCTCTAGTTTGTGGCTGTAAAGTTTCATGAGGCTGTGATTATCCTAGAGGTCACCACAGGTCATTTTATGCAGTGAGGTCAATGAAATGTCTCCTATGGGGACTAACATCATCACACATGAATCCAGTTGGGCTCATTGGATCCACCAGAGTCTCAGCTTTACAGTGAGACACAATTTATGGGATTCAAGACTGTTTAGGGACCCCAGTATAAAAGGTCATACGACAAATGCAGATTGATTACACAGCGAGTACAAACTGTTGCCCTTTTAGTGACAGAAACACTGAACGACTTTATATATTTCTGTTTTCTTTAGTTTTTTTTAACAATAAACTGAGATTCAGAGAAGCACATGAGTTTTCCTGTGTGGATGAGAACATGTAGAAACATGTCGGGTCACACGATGAGAGGAAGGAGAGGCAGCATGAACAGAGGGAGAGAAAGAGAGGCGGAGGAGGAGGAGGAGGAGGAGAAAGTGAAAGAATGTGAAAGTAAAGATAAGAAACAAAAG
Source organism: Sebastiscus tertius (assembly GCA_916701665.1). Classification (NCBI taxonomy): domain Eukaryota; kingdom Metazoa; phylum Chordata; class Actinopteri; order Perciformes; family Sebastidae; genus Sebastiscus; species Sebastiscus tertius. Next base: position 11,083 of record CAKAOH010041809.1, on the reverse strand, counting down.
TTCCTTGTTATTTAGTCCCTGGAACCTTTTCAAGGCTCTAAAAGGTTCCTTCAGAAACACAAAATAATACTAAACATTTTCCTAAGAAATTAATTTTCTACCAAGTTTATCCAGTATTTCATATTTTATATATGAATAGACCCGTATTCAGTAGTAACGTGTTATAGGCCAGGTGACATGTGAAAATGATAAAGTCTGAACACCGTCGCCATCTTGGTTTTTGGCCGTCATCATTTTGTTTTTTGGCCGTCGTCATCTTGGTTTTTGGTAGGGGTGGAACGGCAAAATTCACGGTTCGGTTCATATCACGGTTTTCAGTTCGGTTCGGTATATTTCTGTTCCAGCGAGGAGGTCATGTTCTGATTTCAACGTGCTTTTCATTTATTTGGCAAAAATAAGTAAACAAATGTTTGCCTTAACAAAAGTATGGCTTACATAAAGAACATAAACACTTCTTCATTGACAAATCTTAATTGAAAGAATAAATCTTCTACAGTCATTAGTGCAAACAAAAAAATGCAGCTTTTATATTTTCATTTAAATATGATGAAATTATAAACGAAGGCCGTCAACATCAACTGAAGCAGAAGCTCAACCAGAACTAAAAAAACGTAGCTTTTTATCTGCCACTCATTGAACAGCAGCTCATTGATCATAATTCTTACTATAACAGTTAAGGCACTCAAATACTGACATATTGTCAATAAGAAAAAATAAATTACAAAAATAAAATCAAAAATGTACTTGAGTAAATGTTCTTAGTTATTCCACCACTGCAGCATCAGGTCTTATTCAGCAGTACTTTATTCATTATTTACTTTTGTAGTCTTTGTAATTAACCTCCAAACTGACCTCTTGAGTAATGTGCGACGGGCTTAGTGAATATCTCCTTTAGTCTTGTTTCACTTGTACTCACTTTTTGGGTCAAAATGTCAACTTCCCAGACTAAATCTATATTTATTTACGTCTGCACAAAGCGGCGTTCAAATGAGGAGCAATAAAAGCCGCAACAGATCAAGGAGAAATGTCTTGTGACCTAGTGGGCTGACTGCCATGAAATCTAACCTACAGTTAGACAGACAGAACATCCCACAGGGCCAGTAACTCTCAGATAAGTACAGAGCTAATTACCGTATATATATCATAGAACAGTAGAAGTGTTGATGCAGACTAGTAGACACACGTCGACGGTCGAGTCGCTCACTCCTCTGAAATCTGCCTCGAGGTTCACAAGTATCAGTGTGTGGTATTTATCCCCATTAAGGCTTTCATCGACATTTATGTTCAGCGGTGGGACGTAACCGAGTGTATTCTGAAGTTGAAGTTATTATTTTAACATCAATCATTTCTCACAGGCCTGAGCGTGATGTGAACTGATGAAAATTACTGAATGTAAAATAGTAAAATAATGAAAAAATAAATAAATAAAAAATGACAAATGAAAGGAGTTAAAATCAGCATATTCTTAAAGATATAGAGAAGAAAAGTCATAGACTGTTTATGAAAGGTTGACGTGACGTCACCCATCGGTTTGTGGACTGCCATCTTGGTTTTTAGCCGTCATCATTTTTCTTTTTGGCCGTCGCCATCTTTGTTATTGCCCTTCGCCATCTTAGTTTTTAGCCGTCGTCATCTTGGTTTTTAGTCATCATCATCTTGGATTTTAGCCGTCACCATCTTGGTTTTTGACCGTCATCATCTTGGTTTTTGACCATCACCATCTTGGTTTTTGTCCGTCACCATCTTGGTTTTTAGCCGTCACCATCTTGGTTTTTGGCTGTCACCATCTTGGTTTTTGACCGTCGCCATCTTGGTTTTTGACCATCACCATCTTGGTTTTTGTCCGTCACCATCTTGGTTTTTAGCCGTCACCATCTTGGTTTTTAGTCGTCACCATCTTGGTTTTTAGCCGTCGCCATCTTGGTTTTTGACCATCACCATCTTGGTTTTTGTCCGTCATCATCTTGGTTTTTAGTCGTCACCATCTTGGATTTTAGCCGTCACCATCTTGGTTTTAGTCGTCACCATCTTGGTTTTTGTCCGTCACCATCTTGGTTTTTAGTCGTCACCATCTTGGATTTTAGCCGTCACCATCTTGGTTTTTAGCCGTCGCCATCTTGGTTTTTGACCATCACCATCTTGGTTTTTGTCCGTCATCATCTTGGTTTTTAGTCGTCACCATCTTGGATTTTAGCCGTCACCATCTTGGTTTTTAGTCGTCACCATCTTGGTTTTTGACCGTCGCCATCTTGGTTTTTAGCCGTCACCATCTTGGTTTTTAGTCGTCACCATCTTGGTTTTTAGTCGTCACTATCTTGGTTTTTAGTCGTCACCATCTTGGTTTTTGTCCGTCACCATCTTGGTTTTTAGTCGTCACCATCTTGGTTTTTAGCCGTCACCATCTTGGATTTTAGCCGTCACCATCTTGGTTTTTAGTCGTCACCATCTTGGATTTTAGCCGTCGCCATCTTGGTTTTTAGCCGTCACCATCTTGGTTTTTGGCCGTCACCATCTTGGTTTTTGGCCGTCACCATCTTGGTTTTTAGCCGTCACCATCTTGGTTTTTAGCCGTCACCATCTTGGTTTTTAGCCGTCACCATCTTGGATTTTCGCCGTCACCATCTTGGTTTTTAGTCGCTACCATCTTGGATTTTAGCCGTCGTCATCTTGGTTTTTAACCGTCGTCATCTTGGTTTTTAACCGTCGTCATCTTGGTTTTTAACCATCGTCATCTTGGTTTTTGACCGTCGTCATCTTGGTTTTTGACCGTCGTCATCTTGGTATGTTGGGTGGAAAAGGTCCACATAAACATAACTGTGTAAATGTATAAAATATTATGTATGCAATATTGGAATCTAAATTGGTATCTAAACCACAGTATTATTCATGCAGAGAAACAACTACAGGACTGAACTTGATAGAACAGGTCTGGGTGAGGTTGGATTCACTTTCTCTTAATTTTTCAGGTTTTGTTTTGGGATCGGGATGGAAACATTTCCCCACAGGGCTCGCTCAGGTTTCATCTGAACGACAGACGAGGAGAAAGTATCTACAACACGTAAGACTTTCACATCTCAGCTCTAACGAAACTAAAGAAACCCGATGGCAGGAATGACCCACAGAAATCAAAGTTTAGAGAACACATTTATTTTTTATTCATGTTTGTTTGTGTAGAAATGTCTGGCAGTAAATATAATGTGTTTATCTTCAGTCACTGGGAGGGGGGGGGGGCGTCAGTGCCACACACAGACACACAACATGATGTAATACATACCACACACTGCCCTGCAGCTACAGCCTGACATTCACACACTCACACACTCACACACACACACTCACACACTCACACACTCACACACACTCTTACATTCACACCCACGCACACACTCAGCTGAAACACTCCATGCTGGCCTTGGCTCTCTCCATCTCATGTAGGAAGTTGTAAAACTGTGGGAGCGTCAACTCTGGAAGACATGAGGGAAGAAAACAGGAAACCGTTACTGACGGAGAACTACTCTATTACACTAAATAACACGGTTTCAAACTACCGTTCATCCTGGTTCATGACAGCGTTTTATCATTTGATGTTGCAAAAACTGGTTTGGTGGCTGTAAAGGGAATAATTATCTGGAAGTGAAGAGTTTGAAATTTCTGATTCGCTGGCAGGAAAGCTGAGTCGTTAAAGTTCCCCTCCGGACACTTTTTAAAGCATGTAAAAATACAGACGCCATCTTGGTTTTTGGCTGTTTCCATCTTGGTTTTTAACCGTCGCCATCTTGGTTTTTGGCCGTTACCATTTTGGTTTTTGGCCGTCACCATCTTGGTTTTTAACCGTCGCCATCTTGGTTTTTGGCCGTTACCATCTTGGTTTTTGGCCCTCGCCATTTTGGGTTTTGGCCGTCGCCATCTTGGTTTTTGACCGTCGCCATCTTGGTTTTTGGCCGTCACCATCTTGGTTTTTGGCCGTCGCCATTTTGGTTTTAGGCGGTCGCCATGTTGGTTTTTTGCAACCAGACACCAGAGGGTGGAGCTGAGTAGAACCGAATGCTGAATAATAAGAAATTTTTTGGTGACCAAAATATTATGATTAACTTTGATGAAGTGAAAACACGCTGTGAAAGGGTTAAAGTTCTAAGATGAAACACGGACAACTCCCAGACTGGACAACGCCGTGGTAGCGACCTGTCAATCACCAGGTAGCCCCGCCCTAAAGCATCCCCTGCATTATGGACTACTCTAACTGATAATTCACTGAATGCTAACCGCAGCCAGAGGCTCGTGGTTTTGTCTGTGTGTATCTGTTAAGTTTTTCCAAAAGGAGCAAGATGAGTAGCCGATGTCCATCTCAGCGGGTAAAGCTGTATTTTCTCTCCACTGCTTCTGCAAACTGTGCATCCCTGCTGCTTTTAAACACATCTCTGCTTGAGTAAAGCAACACAGCAGTACATATTTACAGAAGAACCGGCAGACCTGATTCATCGCTCAGAATGGTTTTAAATATTTCAACAACGTCGGGTATGCTTCATATCTCCAGTCCGTTCATCTGCTGTATGTCTTCATTCAAACGTTGATTCACTTATCTGGTTCGGACATTCTGAGGTCCGGTAGGCGGAAGGGTTCTTGACACACACAATAAATTCAGTGAACAAATGTTCTGAGCTCTGTCTGAGTCAGTAACGGCACACAGTCGCTCACCCATGTAGACGTTTTCAGTGGAATTCCCCTTTCTGACCACGAGCTTCAACTGCAGGAGGACAACAGAAAACTGTGTTCAGCAAAACTGAGCAAAGAGTCGTGTAACAGTATACTTGTGCACTAGAGATGTTAATAATTAACCGTTTAACCAAAAATCTTGTTGGTTAACGGTTAACAATCGGTTAACGAGGGTCAGTTATCGGTTAGTGTCAATTAGCATCCTTACTGTGTGCACACAGAGCTTTCATACCTGCAGGAAGATGTTGCCCACTTTCTGTACTTCACTGGTGCCGACAGTCACTGTGAGAGTCAGAAAACACATCATGATACCTTGATTCATACAAAATGATCAATGAAATCACAAACAACAACATTATTGTTTTTTCAGCTTTAAAGAGCAAAATGCATGTTGATTTTTTATTTATTTTTTTTTTACTAAATTTATACAGAAAGCGATAATAACAAGTTAACACAAATTTGTTTTAACGCCACTAATTTCTTTACAAGAACAATGATCCTGATATATTTGACTTCAGGACATCTCTGACTACATACATGCTGAAAATCAAACATTTTTTAGTGTATGATTCAACTGTTTTCCATGGTCAAGGGTAAAAAAATGTTAACAAAAATATCGAATCGGCACCCAAGTATCGTGATAGTATTGAATCGGGTGATGACGTGAATCGTCCCAGCCCTACTGATCTTCACCTCTGCATCACTAATGATTGTTTCTCAAAAATATACGGTGTAAATGTCTTTTAAATGCAACAACTATCATCCAAAAAACAGCTTATAGATTTAGGCCATATTGTCTCTCAGACTGGTCAAGTCCCCTCAGATGCCCGACCGTTTACAGCCGACTCATTGGCGACATGCATAGACACAGTCTCAAGGTTTTCATGTCAATAACATCAGTCAAGTAAACTACTGAGGAGTGCAGCATGTACAAGCTCTCCCTGTCCACTCCCCTCACAAACCGGAGCGCAGTGTCTTTGAACATGAAGATCAGCGCTCAGCAACAGCTCAACATAATGCTAATGATTCTCCTGCTCGGCGTATTAGCATTTCTATTACCCGTGAGTCTTAAGAAGTCATTAGGTTGTATGAATAAACAATGAGGCCTGATAGAAACCCACCAGCTGAGGCGTCTAAATGAGCCACAACAAGGAATGAAGAGGACATAAGCTATGCTAATGGCTTCGTTAGACTAGAGCCTCTGTGTGTGTTCATGAATATGTGCTGGAGGTTTGAGAGGACAGACGACTGCAGGGCTCCAGAAATAGACTTAAAGTCAACCTATAATTTAGTCAAGAGCTAAAATTTGATGCAGTGTGTGTGGTTTTGCTTTGTTTTACCTCCAAACTTCCACTCCATGTCCACCAGCTGGTTGACCGTCAGCGTCTGTCCCACAGCGAGTCTGGACAGCGCTGCGTAGTGCTCCCCCCACTGCAACATACAGAGGAAAGACTCCAGGGATCATTAAAAGATCATAAGAAGGCTTTTTATGTGACTTTTAAAGCACAGAAGATTAATGTGATTCTAACCGATTTATGTTCAGGATCGTCATCAGATTATAAATGATGAATTTCATGGGATTTTTTACCCATAGTTATCTATTGGATTGTCCATTTGGTCCATTAGAGACAAATTTATGAATGTTAATAATGTTTGTTTTGTGTTATTGTGTGACTTTGGTGAATTTGAACTAACCCTTTAAAACACCAAAGTCACACAATAACACAAACAAACTAACCGATGGAGGCAGCGGTAGAGCAACAACTCCTGTGTTCTGAGAGGTGAAATTACTGTTTCTATCAACGGAGTCTGGCGGCTTTGAAGAGAGCATAGATAACAGTTTCAGTTCCTTGTCGGAAAGGGCGATAAAGCGGTGAAAATATTCTAAATCTAGCGTACACTTCAACTGATATAGATTCTTTTTGGTGTCTAAAACAGGTTTATCTGCTGCCCCCGTCCACAGCAGTACGTAGCTTTGCTTCTGTGCCGGTACTCCTGTCTGTCTACTGTAGGAAGAACCTCATACAACCCCACATCAAAACATACAAACTCTCCCTTTAAGCCTCCTATTGAGGTCTTCAAAGAGTAGTGAAAGTTACCTGCTGTGAAAAGTGAGCCGCCTTGTCTTCGTTTAGTCCTGAGGAGCGGACAGATAAAGCAGGTTTGGTTTCACAATAATGAACAATAATGAGTTGGGTTCCACCTTCATAACCTGACATGCCGTCATAAAGAGGACACTCTCCAGCAGCTAGACTTGACCCCCCGTTATTGATTGACTGACCGGTGATGAATGATTCGGATGTGTACCTAAAGTCACGAGGTCTTCTTTGATCTGCTCGGCTGTCAGGTTTTTCTTCAAGGCGCCTGAGGAGAGAAACAGACAGAATCCCCGTCACTGAGACAGAAACCTTCCTGCAGCTTCAACTTCTCTGTCACTTTACAGCTCAACTTACACGTATCATGTTCAGTGTCGTGGGAAAATTCTAAAGTGGTGCATTCCTGTCTGTGTTGCCTTAAAAAAGAAATATTGCTATAGGTGACAGGGTTGCATGAAGCGTTTACTACTTAAAGGGACTGTTTGTAACTTTTTAAGCGTGTAAATGTAGCGGGTCGGCACACATGCGCGCTCGCATAGGCGCGTTCGCGTGTAGCCGCTCCTCTGCCTACACGCCTTCACTCAGACAGCGCGCGCGTTCTCGCGCAGCTCGCTCCACCTCTAGACGTGAACGTGCGCTCAGTCCACCCTGCAGAAGAGTTAGTTTAGCTCTGAGAATATCTAGTGAATGTTCAGTGGACGTTTGTGCAGAAATAACTGCTGCAGCTCCTCCAGACCAGCAGATGGTTCCCGTGTCTTGTGAAGTGACGGGGCTCTGCAACGAGTTACGTTACCGTCTCGTTACCGACCGGGTGCCGGTGTCTCCCTGCTCTCTCCGGCTGCGGGCGGAGAGAGCAGGAGGACACGCTGCAGAGGAAAAGCCAACACTAAGATCAGATCTAAATCATGTTCATGGAGAGACCTGCGTCTGGTCAGCTAACATTACTGCCAAGCAGCTGAACTCTAGAGTGATGTTGTGCTTTTAGCTGACGTGTGTCTCCTCACTGTGTTGAGCGATGCTTGTTCAGGTATATTTAGAGCGAGCAAGCGCGAGCCCGACGCTGACTTTCGTTGATTTCACGGCCACAGGTGTCGCTGTTAAGAAGCTATTCTGAAAGTTACAAATAGTCCCTTTAAAGAAAAGAAAAACAATCCACCTTATACACTATTAAAAATATTATATTATATTATATCAAGACTTCTTCTCGAGTTTGAGAGAAGAAAATATCCCAACAACAATGTAAATATAAGGTGGTTAATCTCTGGTAGTTAACAAAATGTATTCTGGGTAATGTAGGAAATCACTAACTGAAGTGGAGGTGGATAAAGCAGCAGAGGAACATTGTGTTGGTATAGAACAGTGTGTGTTTCCCACCTTGTGGCACCAGCAGGACGCTCTTCATCAGGTTCCTCAGAGGACCGGCACTCATCCCGTGTTCCCCGGCAAACTCACCGAGCTGCTGCATGAACCTCTCCGTCTACACGCGCACACACACACACACACACACGCACACACACGCACACACACGCACACACACGCATTAATTTGCACACAGACACAATAGGACAGGCAATGTTTTGGCTCGGTTCAGTTATCATGGCTAATCACCGAGTCCAAAGTCCCATTAACATCAACATTGTGTGTGTGTGTGTGTGTGTGTGTGTGTGTGTGTGTGTGTGTTGTACCTCTTTAGGCTCCAGCAGGAACTGGAACAGAATCTCAATCAGACGATGAAATTGCTGCACAGAATGAAAACATGCAGGTCTGTTAATGTCTGTTGTGAGTTGTATCATCGACGACTCACAGGACATTTAGTCCGTGAAGATGTGCTGATATTTTATTTTCTTTAGTCCCTGTCCTTAAACATTTACTGACAAGATAATAGCTTTAAAAGACTTTTAAATGATAAGTCATTTAAAAGTCTTCTAATCACAGCTTCAGGTGTATTTATTATTTAAGCAACAGTTTGTGTACTTTGTGGTAATTTAGAAACAGTGTCACCTTTATAGAGTACAGAGCTCTTTTATGTTTATATTTTATATTTATCTTTGTCACAAATGTTTAAAAAACAAATCTAAGGGATCTGCATCAAGATTATTCTTCACATTAAAAAACAATTACTATCAGCACCTGGGATTATTTAATCTAGTAAATATTATTAATATATATATATATATATAATATTAAATTAACCTCAATATATTTATTTAATTTTTATAATTTCGAGATGCTTTACTTCAAGATTTCCATTTTCTGCTACTTTATATTTCTACTCCACCACATCTCAGAGAGAAATACTGTGCTTTTTACTGCTCTGCTGTTTATGTAAAGCACTTTGCCCTGTTGCTGAAATGTGCTCTACTAATAAAGCTGCCTGCCTCTGGTCGGTCACATGATCCACCGGAGCCGGCAGCTCAGATGATCAGGTTAATAACCAGGTAAATCACGTTAATTCACAACCACGCAGCGTTTTTATTCAACTTTAACGCCTCGAAAACTACAACCGCTATTAGAGATAGATGCTGTCAGTAGAAGTAGCCCTCCAACCCTCAGATAGTCAACATTAACCCTCAGCTGGTGCTCAGCTAGGTGACGTTACTCTGAACCGGGTCCTCTCTCTGGGTAAAACCCTGTCAGGTTGTTTCTTTACCTGCTCGTTGAACTTGTTGAGGTTCTGGTAGTCGGTGCTGACAGAATCCGGTAGAACATCTTTAGTGAAGTGAAGCTGCATCTTTATTATTATTGATCTCTAACCGCCACAGCTGCTGTCTGCTGATCACTACACTTCCGGGTTCTGCACTGCGCATGCGCGACCAAACAGCCCAGAGAGGAATTAAAGCAGCAATAAATATATTTATTTATCATAAAAATTAAATATATTTATTTCATCTTCGATTAGTCTCCAACGCCTTTGAGACAAATTAAAGAAGAAAAACATGTGTTTTATTTTTTATAATAAATAAAATATATTTATTTATTACATACATTCTTACATCTGCAACATTAGAGTGATTCATTCTTCTTCTTCTTCTGATTATTATTATTATTATTATATTATTCTACAATGGGCCATTCTGCATAATGAGTACTTTACTTTTGGTACTTAGTATATTTTGATGCTAATACTTTTGTCAAATCAAACTTTATTTATATAGCACGTTTAAAAACAACTGCAGTCGACCAAAGTGCTGAACATGTACATAATAGATATGAATACAAAGCAAACAACAATAAGAACAGAGTAAAAACAATAAACATAATGTGCACAGAATCGCAGTAATAAGAGCAGAGCAGCACAACAGAAGATAAACTTAATACTTACTTTGTAAGTTTGGTAAGCATTTTTACAATGTATTTTTAAATGTTTGTATTTTTGAGTAAAAGCACAAAAGTATTGTCATCAAAACATACTTAAAGTACCAAAAATAAAAGTAGTCATTATGCAGAATAATATATATGATATTGTTGAATTGATGCATTAACGTGTTCATCACTTTAATGCTGCAGCTGGTAAAACATGAGCTTATTTTAAATGCTTTATATACTGCCAGGTAGCTTAATCTATAATAATAATAGTAATTTATTAGTTGATTTATTATGGATATTATTATTAGTATTGTTGTTATAAATCTGCAGAGTAACTAATGTTGTTAAATAGCCTACTGTATATGTAGTGGGAAAAGTGCAAAGAGTGTAAAAGTACAATATAAATGTAGCAGCTTTAACATTAAAGTTAGGTACTATATACTACTTATACTAGTACTTACATTAGTCTGAAATTGGCCATTCTGCATAATGAGTACTTTTCCCATTTTCCGAGATTGTTTTCATGTATGCAATTTACAGTTCGTAATAACAATTGTTTATAAACCGATTTTTTAAGTAGTTGAGCTTAGAGACAAACACAATAAGTACACTAGGGAAAACAACTTCAGCATTCAAAATTGAAATAAAATTAAAAAATTAAAAAATAAAAAATAAATAAAAAATAATAATAACAATAATAATAATAATAATAAAAACAAAGAATATAATAATAAAAAATAAAAATATATATTAAAATAATAATAATAATAATATATTATAAATATATCATGAATACTTTTTAAAAGAGGAAATCATTCAAGTAAAAGCAAGATGATAATATATTCTAAGGCATAAAATAGTGCAGTTACAATAAGTTGTACTTTTACTTGTGTAAGTTTTTGAATGTACTCAAGTAAAACAATGAAGGTGATGATGGGGGGGTGGAGAGCTGATGATGGGGGGGGGGG
>CAKAOH010041806.1:0-23601 GCA_916701665.1 Sebastiscus tertius | reverse complement strand
AGCTTGCGCATCATTTTAAAAATACCCTTGTGAAGATACTGGTATCATATGAAACTACAAAACCTAATGAATCCATTGGTACCAACCATGTTGTACTAGCTTGTCCCAAAGGAGGCTAAATAACACTCCAAACTTGCACTAAATTTTGGCGAGGAAAAACTGCCATGGTCATTTTCAAAGGGGTCCCTTGACCTCTGACCTCCAGATATGTGAATGAAAATGGGTTCTATGGGTACCCACGAGTCTCCTCTTTACAGACATGCCCACTGTATGATAATCACATGCAGTTTTGGGCTTTCCAATAATAAATATATACATACATTTGCAAAAGCAAGCATATTTATCCACTCCCATGTTGATAAGAGTATTAAATACTTGACAAATCTCCCTTTAAGGTACATTTTTAACAGATAAAAAAACGGTGTGATTAATTTGCGATTAACTATGGACAATCATGCGATTAATCGTGAATATTTCAATCAATTGACAGCCCTAAAATAATCCATTGCACTTTTCTCAGGTCTAGCCTGTATGTATAGATCAGCCATCTATGCAGAAACACAAGGATGGCCAGGTCTGATAAATGACTGCATTTCTTTTAAAGAGAGGTACAGATGATAATGGGTGCAGGGAGGGACACAAGGAGGTGTCCACAGCTCAGTCCCATTTAAATATCCCCCGAAGCTGATCTTTATGCTGAACTTTTCAAAATAAAACAGAATGTGGAGAAGGCCCTTTTGATTTAACTTCTCACTTAAGTTTCTATAATTAAAATGACGAGTGTCTGCGTGTGTTTTAAAATGCTTGGTGGGCAGAGCCTCGCTGTGGAATCTGCTGCAGGGAAGCATAAATTATGTAGTGGTTTTGCTGAAATAAACAATAAAAGGATCCTGTTACAATATCTTATTTGACAAAAATGAGCTGCAGTAAATTGCGGTAACGTATGAAAACCATTTGCTACTCTTTAGCTAATAAAGCAAGTTATTTGCAATAATGTTGCCATGGTTCTTTTTTACAGACATGAGACAAATAAAACACAGGTATCCAATACAACATGCATGCTAGGGGTTTGACCCTACTGTCCTGTCAGAGAGAAGTCACATGGTTATAGCAGAAAAGATATGGCAGAAAGCATCTTACCTGAAGAGACGTTTCCCTTGACTGGAACACTGTCACAGCTTACTGTCTTCTTCTGTGTTCGTACTGACATCCTGTCAAAGAAATCAGGAGTAGCCTGATTAATTTTGTATCCACTGACAGATGTATTTGTTCATTCATGTTTTGACAAAGCTGTCTATTTTGAAGATGCTCTACAACACTGTCAGTTGTGTCTTACGCCAGAGTGGCTGGTAGGGCTGGCAGATGTCTCCAGAAGAAATGCTGGTCCCTCTTTGGCCAGTTGCTCTGGACAGACCACAACAGGGAGGACTTGGAGGCTGTTCACCACATGACACTGGAGGAGGTCAAAGGTCAGTTTCTGCCTTGTTATCCATATACCAATATAGATGTAATCAAAAGAGCATAGAAGCACGTCTAGATTTCTCAGACGTAGAGCAAGGTGCTACCGTAAACAGACAAACTGCCTTCACAGATAATACCAGACAAGAATTTCTCCACGAGGGTTAACAAAGTTAGTGACAATATAAATATATGTGGTTGATAATTGTGCAGTAAGTAAGCCATTTGAATAGTGAAAAAGTTGAACGACATTGGTTCTGACTTGTTTTGTTAAGTATTAAGTCTGCTACACCGAACGCCCTTGAGAACTCAATTTGATGTTGGAGTAACGTCTATAGAGAATGAGAATGTGACGCTACAGACAGCGAGTCGGACATTTTTGGAAGGTAAAGGGTAAGAGTGCCATCCAAAATGTCAAAAGATAACACGGTTCGTACTTAGAAAAACGACACACCCAAAAGTCGTGTAAGTGACGTCTCTCTCTCGCTGGATCTACGATACCTGTGTGTTTCCTACTGGGATGACCTCCCACCAGCAACAGGTCTGATCATTCTTTCGCTGGAGTCGCTGGATAAAACACATCAGGTTAGATAACGTTACATTTGTGTGTGGAACATCTCGGTTAGATAGCTAACTGGCGTTGGTGACGTGTATTGTGCGAGACGAGAGATGTAGTTCACTGAGCGTTTTCACACAAAACTGAATGATACTATGACAAACTGAGACTTTATTGACTTGCAACATTATATTTTAAATGTACAAAACATCATATGTGTGATTTATAATTATAAATAAATAATATTAATATAATTCAAACGGCATAAACAAAATATTTGTCATGGTATGACTACCATTCATATTTTAATAGAAATAAGGTCCTATGGGGTCCACCGGAAGGGGCGGGACTTCACCTCTATTGGGTGAAGGATGACAGTGGTAGCAATAGACAAACCGAATATCGTGCTACTTATTGTAGGCTTTTAGATTTATGCCGAACTAATGTGTAAATCTTGCTGATTCGTAAAAGATCTTCAGTGGTGTTGTGACGTGATGCATCGGCGGATAAGGACGCAGGCGTCTATAAAGCGACAGATTACTGATTGGACTTCGGCTTCTTCTGTGTTATTAAGAGCCCGCTGTGCCAGACGCCCTTGAAAAACCTCGTACTTTTACTCTTCTTTGCCCATCACTCAATGTACACACCTAACAGTTTGTAAAACCTGATGATGTGCGATTCAGCACGCAATTCTTGTCAATTCGGCATACATCTTTTTGACAAAGCAATAGTCATTCAGACACAATCTAAACTTTTAGACGCGGTTTAGCCGACTAGCTGTAGTCTCCTGACATGAAGTTGCATCAAATAGGTGAAAAGTGGTCCTGGCAACAGCAGGCAGACCGATTATAAAAGTTTATATTTTATTGTTGTAAGTGATACTTCTTCTATGAGATTTAAGCCGAACTGATGTACATCTCTTGGTGATCCTAAAAGGGTATTATAGTGGTGTTATTATGCTCTAAATAGGCCGATAAGGCTCAGACAAGTGAAAATTTAGAGATTTGTGAATGGAGTCTGGCTTTTTTTTTTTTGTAAAAAAGCGCAAAGCTAAACAATTACAACACTTTTCCCATTATATCCCCGTTTGAAGAACATGATATTTAAGTGTAAAGTGCCGGTTGTTTAGTATCAACCAGTGTGCAGCCTCAGCATCAGCCTCAGCCTCAGCATCAGCACCAGTGAGTCTGAGTCTGACCCCCAGCAGCAGCTCGATGGAGCCAGAGATGGATCACAGATGGCAGCGATATAAACATACTTTCAATAATCACTAGCTGATGACAATATGCCAAGAAGACGTCTCAGAAACTGATAAAATAGAAGGTAATCGTTCTACATACCTTTGATGTCTACTTTGAATTCTCCTTCTTGATGAAAACAAACCAGCTGTCATTTTGCTCTCCCATACATCCCGGAAGTGACGTAGCTTGGTAACTGAAAACGAGATTTTTTTTTTCCCCTTTTCATTTATTGACTTCCTTTAGAGTTACACCCTGTGTAGTTTTTAGGAGCCTATTTTTATGAGATGATATCAAATCGTAAAAAAGATTTAAAAAAAAAATAGATCAAAAATAAATAAAACTGAGATTCACCCTGAGACAATTTTTTTTTGTATTTAACCTTTATTAAACTAGGTAGTACTCATTGAGATTAAGAATCTCTTTTGCAAGAGAGACCTGGCCAAGACAGCAGTATTTAAACACACATTGAAGTTTCAGACGCCACAACATAAAACAAATGCAAAATTAATACATAGCATAATATCATACAAAACACATTAAAATCAAGTGTTTGAAGCCAACGTTAAAGTGAAAATATTCAGAAACACAGACAGCTCCCGATTGATTCTGCTTCTAGGTCTTTCATTAATGTTTTAAATTCATCAAAAGTAATCAGATCTTCCAGTTTCAACTTAGCTTGCAGTGTATTCCAGGAAAAGGGAGCGGAATAGCTAAAGGCCATCTTACCTAGTTCTGTGCGGACCTTAGGTACAGATAATAAGTACAGGTCAGATGAGCGTAGGCTATAGTTGCCAGTGTTGCGCAATATGAGAGTACACAGATAGGAGGGGAGTATACCAAGAATGGACTTATAAATAAATGTGAGCCAATGTTTGTGCCTCTGCATAGACAAAGAGGGAGAATTAGCCTTGGTGTACAGGGTACAGTGATGTGTGAGCACTTTACAGCCAGTCACAAACCTCAGTGCACTATGATAGAGAGAATCTAACATTCGTAAACACTGGGCAGATGCATTCATATAAAGCAGATCCCCACAATGATGTCATTGTGTTACTGCTGATGCTGATCATGATTTATCTAAATTCATATGTAGCTTGCCTGACAGATGTCCCTCTTATGCTGATAGACCTTTTATTATGGCAGACATTCTGATATGTTGTGGTATAGGAAAGCACAGGTGTAACTAATGACATGATGACATGTGATAATAAGGTTCAGGGCTCTTGTATTGTGCATATGGGCTCACTGGAATGGCTTCCTGAACACGCAACAGAACAGAGCCACTGTTAATATAGACTAATATTATAAATTATTTTGAAACTTGAACTTGTATTCTCGTTTCTTGCTAACACTGCAATATTTGGAAAAGGTAGGTACATTGGAGAGTGGATGCAGTATTAAAGGTCATAACATAGAGGTGGTAATAAAATGAATAGGGAGAATAAAAATGGCTGATGAAACACACTCAAGAAACAACATATACTATATATCTAATACAACAAAACTCAAATTATGCAACACTGTGTGTCCCAAAACATCACAGGCAGCACCAGAGGACAGAAAACCTTACAACTGTTTTTGATTTTCTTTTCTACTCCAAATTAATTGGTGTAACAAAATGATATACTTTCCATCCAAAGCCATCCGTCTGCCGCCTGTATTAGGCCTGGTTTAGCAGCGGTCATAAAGTCACACACGCAAATAATCAAAAAGACACACAGAGTTGCTTCCCATAAACTGTACACACATTGTGTATAAATACAATAATAACCATCACATCACAAAATGTTTATTACACATACAGCCACATAAAGTGCATGTAGGCTATTTGGTCCTGTTTGTTTGTTACCAGGAAATCTCAAAAACAACATAGACTTCATTGACATTTGGTGGAAAGTTGAACCATGAACAAGGAGACAAATGATGTTTGATGAAATAGCACAACTATGTGGCCATTTATAAAGCACGTTATATTTTGGCGGATAACTATCTAGCTCTTTAATTCATCAGAAAGATGAATGTTTGACCACTTCCTTTTTGAAAAAGGGCTGCAGCGCGTCCAGAACAAAATCAATTTATATGCAACTTATTAACATTTAAAACTGCAAAATTGATTGATTATAATAATTCTTTATTAATGATGTATTAACTTTTATAATTGTGCAGACATGATGACTTATTAGAAAGTGAGGGACACCTTTAATCTAATAAATAATTCATATAATACCCTTCTTATAGGGTGACTTATCAAAATGTAACAAGTAAGTAAAGGTATCTGCTGGCAAACTGAAACAAACAAGATTAAAACTCAAGAAAATATCATTCAAAGTTACACAAATTGTAATGTAATGTATCTGTTTTATGCCAATTCTTGTGGACACAAATGACTCACAAATGACGACTGCAGAGAATGATGGACTTTATTGAGCAACAGTGCAAAGGCTTACACGTACACAGTAACAGAGCGAGCTAACTGGCCGTCCTTTTTAGGGAGCATGGTTGGAGATGTTAGGCTCGAAAGTCTCAGGTGGACCATCTCTGCGTCCTTCAGACCTCCATGAAGCTGCTTAGGGAGAAACTGGTGGTGGTGGAATTGAGATAGAGAGGGGCGCTCTCAGTTTGGGAGAGGAGCAGGAGTTGGTGATGAATGTGCAGGATGTGGAGGAGGAATAAGCATTTCTGATGCACAGCTCTTGTAGAAGGAGTTGCCCTTGATCACCTCCTGGTAGATCTGGAAGTCTGTGACGCATCATTATCTATTAAAATCCCATTACACTCAGAGTCAATTGTAGGAGTATTTATGTTCAGAACAGAACCAGACTATCTAACATTCAAGGTCTTTACTTTCATGAAAAGAGTTTCCACCTCAGATATTATTCTAAGATGAATTATTATCAGATAGATAACATCCCTGTTTTCACGTAATGACTGCTACACGCTTGATCATTTCTAACATGCATTCAAAGATCAGATTAACTGAAAATGCATGGCTAGACTGAGACACTACCAAATATCTCACACTGCTATACATCAGCCTGCTCAACACTACATTGAGTTCAGACCAGCAGGAAGGAGAAGAGCTCTTTCTGGTTGATGAAGTTCAGCATCATAGTGTATCTATTGTCCCTGCTGTTCCACTTAGGTCTTGACATGGCAATAGGACAGGAGATTGTTGGAGCAAGCTGGTTGGAGCTACAGTCGGTGGAATTTCAGGCTGCAGCTGTCTGCAAGGATCTGCAGGTGGCGGCAGCGGTGAAGGTTGCTGGTAGGTGCAGGATCGGGCTGCAACTGTCTGGCAGAGTCTTTAGGTGGAGGGGGCTGTGCAAGTTGTCGGAAGAGGCTGTAGGTGGAGGTCGAGCTAACTGGCAGGATCTTCAGGTGGCCCTGGCAACAGGTGGAGGCGACAGTGCAGGCTGCTGGAAAAGGAATGAGGCAGAGGTGCAGGCTGCAGCATTCTTTTTGCAGAGGAGTAGTCTGTATCTGTGACCAGAGGGGAAGAGGGTGAAGCATGGGTTTATGGGTAGGCAGTGGTCGTGTGCTACAGGTCAGTGCTCTGCGAGTGGTGGCAGCGTCCACGAGGGCCGGCAAGTTGGGAGTGGGGATGCCGATTATCTTAGAGGATATGTTGGTGATTTTCAGGAGCTTGTTTCTTCTGGTGAACTCGTTCAGCGAGAACCAAACCAAAGAACCAAAAGAGTCGTTCATGAGTTGGTTCGCTAGTGGCGGGTGAACAGCACAAACCGGTTTACTTAAATTAACTGGTCTTCTCATCACTATAAGGAGGGACCCCAAAGAAAATCTTGCCTGTAGGGCTCCCTGTTGTCTAGAGCCCGGACAGCACAACATTAAAAGTGGTTGCACGCAATGCCTACATTTCATAATAAGTCAGTTTATATAGTTTATTTTATATTATTTTTATAATATTATAATTATTATATATTTACTTAATATTTTATATAATCAATATGAATATTATAAATAATATATATTTCAGAATTTACTATTTTGTAGTTATGTTATAATGAGTAATAAGTCTTATGCAAATGCAAATAGCTTTATTGTTGCCCTGTGTTAAACATTTCTTCACTGTGTTGTAACTCAGTTATCAGTTCTCAAATGTTTACCTACTGGAAAAAATTGCCTACTGTGGCCCTAGTAATCAGGTCATGTTTGCAGGACAAAATCAAACATACCACGCTGGGTAAAGGGCATTGTTGCAGAACACATCTTACCGTAAGCATGATACGTCCAATGGATTTACGCAAATAGTAGACTACAGCCGTAACATCCTGGCATTGTCTCCATGGAAGGAATGAGCAGAACAAAAGTTATGCTTAAAATTTAAATAAAAATGTATTGCGAACTATCCTAAAAATAAGATTTAACGTAGAATAATATGACCCTGATTCTGTAGAAAAAATGGCATTTTCACATTTTCATTATTATAGTTGGAATGACAAACTTTCTCAACTTCGAACCTTGCCTGATTAAACCATTAAAATTGCAGTTAGCCCTACACACTACGTTAAACAACATGAAGTCTAGAAATGATTGACTTAAGAAATACCTGGAAATCAATTGGGTGGGGGGTGGGGGGGGGGGTTCATGATGAGTAAGTGAGTGGGTAGATGTGTGTGTGGGTGTGTGTGAGTGTGTGTGTGTGTGTGGGTGTGAAGTGGAGGTGGGTTTCTCCATCAGAGGCTATTTAAGAGATGCTGACTCTGGATAGTTCCACTCAGGATCATCTCGATCAGTCATGGGTCGTCCTGGGCTTCAGATGTGGACATGGACACTGTGTGTCTTCTTCAGCTGGATGTCTGTGGGGGAAGCAGTGACAGGACCGTAAGTTTACTTGTGCTGTCCAAACAAATAATAATGGCGTGTGATTGAATGAATATAAATCTCGGGTAATGATTTTTTTTGTTGCATAATCTTCTTTGTTGGAGTTTCGTCCATGCCAGATCCAGTGAGATCTACTGTGTGTGTATGTTTCTGTGGCTGTAGGCAGTACATGGTAGCCATTCCTGCGGTTCTTGAAGCCGGAGCTGAGACCAAATTCTGTGCGAGTCTCCTGCATCCCAACGAGACTCTGGTCATGACCGTCACTCTGATGTCCCAAGAGGCGAATACAACCCTCCTCAAGCAGTCGTCCAGTGAAGACTTCCATGTCTGCCTTCAGTTTCAGGTCAGCTCTCCAGATTTGATTCATTTACTCATTTACACACAACATTCACAAAACTCACACATACAGTAAGACACAGATTTGTAACACAAAGTACACAGTATAAAATAATAAAGTGTTATTTTCAGTAAGGCAATGGCTCTCTTGGTGTCTATAAAATATCTTTCTGTTACAGGTTCCTTTAGTGAAGAATGGAGCAGTGCAGAATTTCGAGGTGGAGGTAAAAGGCGACACATTTTACTCAAAAGAAGTCAGGAAAGTCCAGATCAATGTCTATCAACCATTGACATTCGTCCAAACAGATAGACCAATCTACCTCCCTGGACAAACAGGTAATCATAAACTGATGATCTATGATGTTGTACACAATATGATACCATGCTGTTTATAGAAGGTTTTCCCCTTTACAAATAATTACAGATGTGCATGCAGCACAGGCTAGAAAATTAATTTCCACAATGTCATCACAACTTATATATGAACATTTTTAGGATGTAAAAATAAAGCACCGTGCTCTTTTGGAGGTAGATGTGTATGCAGCATTCATCCTTGCTTTCCTAAAACGTTTTTACTCAATGTCACATGTCGACATTAACTCTGGCAGGTACAGAGAAATTCATTTTGTGTGTGTGCCCCAAAATGTCAACAGGCTGTACGTGTTAAATTCACAGAAACCCAGAAACAACATGTTAGCGTGGAATACTATCGTTAGCATATATGAAAAAGTAACATTAGCTTATAGGAAAAAAGTTGTGTTCGCAATAATATGAAAAAGTAACATTAGCTTAGGCTACATGAATAAGTAGCATTAGCTCATATGAAAAAGAAATTACGTTAGCATTAATTAAAAAGTGAAATTAGCTTATATGAAAAAAGTTATGTTAGCATATATGAAAAAGTAACATTAGCATACATGAAAAAAAGTTTTGTGAGCATACATGAAAAATTAACATAGTGTATTTGAAAAAAGTTACGTTAACATAATGAAAAAATGTATGTTGGCATATATGAAATTTCT
This sequence comes from Sebastiscus tertius, assembly GCA_916701665.1. Lineage (NCBI taxonomy): Eukaryota > Metazoa > Chordata > Actinopteri > Perciformes > Sebastidae > Sebastiscus > Sebastiscus tertius. Next base: position 14,146 of record CAKAOH010041806.1, on the reverse strand, counting down.
GCTGTTTTCCTGCAGGACCAGTTAGGAGCACAGAAGTCCCCACATTCTGGATATCAATGTCACACATTTACAATATTCATTAAAAACATATGAGCTATCTCACCTTAAAGGGACTGCTTGTAACTTTTTAAGCGTATAAATGTAGCGGGTCGGCACACATGCGCGCTCGCATGTGCGCGTTCGCGTGTAGCCGCTGCCTCTCCTCCTCTGCCTGCTCGCCTTCACTCAGACAGAGCGCGCATTCTCGCTCAGCTCGCTCCACCTCTAGACGTGAACGTGCGCTCACTCCACACTGCAGAGTGTGTCTCCTCACTGTTTTGAGCGATGCTCGTTCAGGTATATTTAGAGCGAGCAAGCGCGAGCCCGACGCTGACTTTCGTTGATTTCACGGCCACAGGTGTCGCTGTTAACAAGCATTTCTGAAAGTTACAAATAGTCCCTTTAAAAGCAGCGCTGAAATGCGGCCTGCAGCAAGCTCCCATGCAAAGTCTATGAAAAGCTGTAGCGGCCGCTCCAGAGTTCAGCGAGCTGCGGCCTTTTGATTCTGCAGCAAAGTGCAGCCAAACTAAAAGTTGGGAAACTTTGAACTTTTAGCGGCGCGGTGCGGCCAGAAAGTACCTGCAGTAAATCAGTAAACACATCCTGTGACCCCTGTGACACGTTGACCTATGTTTCAAAGAATTTCGTCCTTTCCCACTAATTACTTTTGCAATTCCTGCAGTTCATGGCTGACAATAGGGGCTATAATGTAAATGCCATTAGTAAATTATCTATTATTCTAACCTTTCCTAACTTGTAAATTTGATAGTAATGATGTAATGTCTGAGTTGTCAGAAGATCAGTTTCACTAGCCTGTGAGGATGTTTACCTCTGCTGTAGAAGAGCTATAAAAGCTTCATGAAGTCTCTCTGTATTTCTCCCAGTGCATTTCAGAGTCGTCACACTGGACACTAAGATGAGACCTGCCAGTCAGCTGGTGAGTGTTTGAACAGTCTCTCCTTTCTTTAGATCTCAGTCATGAACCACGGTGAAGCTCTGGCTCAATAGTACAACCACAGCCCCTTTAGGTAAACCTGCCTGTACTGCGTTGAAGGTCTTCCAACATGTTTGTTGACCCAGTGATAAATCCATCAACCCCTAACACTAGTTTCTCATTTTGCAACATGTTGTTGCACATAATGTCATTTGAATTGGTAATAACAGTGGAAATATACTAAAGACTAAATAGAACTGTGTATGTTTTTTCCGAATGACATACTCTGAAGACAAGCCTTTTTATGTTAATGTATGTCACATGTTTCATATTTTCAAATCATCAATACAAGAGCTGAAGTTTGTGTTGGCCTCTGCAGTAAATACCTGTAGATTGTAAAACATCAGAGCACTGCCTGCTCATCACCATTGAGTCAGTGATTTCTTAATGAAAAATGACGTGCAGTGAATCACCTTAAACTGAACTCATTAGCACACTGTATGACGAGAGCAATATAAACCAATATAAACAAATCTCCCTCTTTCTTTCTTTTTTGCAGTACGATGTCATCGAAATTGAGGTAAGACTAATAATAAAAATATCCACACTTGGACACACACTGAAGGTCACTTAATTTAAGTATACTTTGTATAATTCCATGTGCACCCAAGCTAAAAAAAAGTGCACTGATGTTCACTTAATTGAAGTATACTTAGTATACTTCCATGTGCTACGGAATGTTTGATTCTGATATCAAGTTGTGAGTGACAAATATACAGCAGGTACTGTGGCAGGATATTTTACACTGAATGACTTGAACAGGGCATTTCTGAATGGTGAAAATAATTATCGACCTTGGAAACAAAACATCTTAAGTCAAAAATCATGTTTTACAGGCTGCATTTTTGTTCTTATTTTTCCCTTAACCTACTTAAATCAAGTTATTAATGTAGTTTGACAAAAATCTTAAATCAAGCTGGACTTACGAGCATTTTCTGGAGATACTAACTATCTTCATCAGTAGATGGAGTTTGCTCGGTTTTGTTGTTGTTGTTGTTATAAAAGCTAATAAGTTAAGATTGCAGAAACTGTATTAAACTTGGTTTAAAAAAGGATACATATACTTTATTTTTGCTGTAATTTCTTTGTATATCTAGTGATGGACAGTATACACTGACGCCAATATATCTGACTGTGCACTAAATATTAGCCTGCCAATACATTGATCAGAATCTGTTTGAGAGTAGTTTCAAATAGTGTTATGAAAGTGTTTGCTTCAAGCTTATTCAAAAGTACACATGATGCTTTTCACAATGAGAGTCAACAAGTACAAGAAAAAGAAACAATCAACATGCTCTCCCTGTATTCACATGAGTTTCTTATTTTTGTCATGAATACATGCTCTTCCCATTTATCTTATTCATTAGGATGCTAACAACAACCGGATTGGACAGTGGTTGAATGAAACATCCAACAGTAAGATACTGCAGCTTTCTTACGCCTTGAACTCCGAGGCCCGTGAAGGAACCTACAAAGTTACTGTGTCGATTGGGTCAACTAAAAGACAGCACAGCTTCAAGGTAGAGAAATATGGTAAGTTCTTTTATTTTACCTTACATTTCAATCCATTTGTAATGAAGCAAGAATGCTAATAATTATATTTTGTCCCCAGTTCTTCCTAAATTTGACGTAAAACTAGATGTAACCGATGAAGTAAGTATTGATCAGGAAGAAATCAAAGCTGAAGTATGTGCAACGTAAGTAAAAGCTCTTTCTCTCATTACACTTTTAAATAATCTAAAATGGGTCCAGATTGGAGAGTGAATGGCTCCTTTTCAACTACACCATTTTTTTCTATGTCTATCTAATAGCTATACATACGGACAGCCTGTGCCAGGCAGTGTTAAAATTAAGGTGTGCCGACCTCTTAGTAACTACGGGAGTAGAGTAGATCTAATCAACCTTGATGATCTGGAAGGAACCTTTGGTATTACCCCCCCATGCTACGAGGAGACCAAGCAGGTACAGTTGCTATAACGACAGTCTCATGTCTGCTGAAAGAAGATGCATATAAATGTAGACCTTACATATTCTCCTACAGAATGGATGTATACTGGAACATACTGTGCACATTTAACACTATATTATATTAGATATATTGTCATCTATCTTTAGGATGACCAGTTGAGAATGGGTGAAATTCGGGACAGGGGAGTTGGAGCCGGGCGTGGTCACGTGGCCACAATGGGCGTGGCCTCCAGTACATTACATTCAGAGTCAACGAACCGTAGGGACAGGCGATAACAAACTTTTTTAAGTTGATACGATACCGATACTTTTTGTTACATTTTTAACGATATCTATACCGATACCAATACTGATACCAATAAAACATAAATATGAGTACAATTAAATAAAAATGTTTGTGCCACCAAGTGTAAAAAAAGAGTCCAGTATTTTACAGAATTACTATAATTAATTAATGAGCCACGCCACATTTCCTTTCTGCCATTCTCTCACATGATGTTTGATGTGGAAGTGTGCGACTGTATGCTGCTGTACGCTAGATTCTGATGTCACAGTGGTTTCCACTGTCATGTGACACTGGCCAGCTAAATATTTCAGGGCTGTTTTGGCACAAATGTTATACAAAAGTAGTGAAAATGTTTGAAAGTGTTGTAGCCACCCACGTTTGTATTTATATTAGGGCTGTCAATCGATTCAAATATTTAATTGCAAATTAATCACACATTTTTTATCTGCTCAAAATGTACCTTTAAGGGAGATTTGTCAAGCATTAAATACTCTTATCAACATGGGAGTGGGAAAATATGCTTGCTTTATGCAAATTAAGGTATATATTTATTATTTAGCAAAATAAATATGCTCAAATCATAACATGGTAGACTGCAGACCAACAGGCAACAACAGCTGTCAGTGTGTCAGTGTGCTGACTTGACTATGACTTGCCCCAAACTGCATGTGATTATCGTAAAGTGGGCATGTCTGTAAAGGAGAGACTCGTGGGTACCCATAGAACCCATTTTCATTCACATATCTTGAGGTTAGAGGTCAAGGGACACCTTTGTTTGGAGGGTTATTCAGCCTCCTTCCAGAGGTTCCTTATGTTTTCTAGTTTCATATGATGTCAGTATCTTCACTCTTTAAAACTGAGGCCGCTGAAGCCTACAAATTGCAAGATGCATTAATGCATTAAAGAAATTTGTGGTGTTAAAACAAATTTGCGTTATTGCGTTAACGTTGACAGCCTTAATTTCTATAATTATATCATCGATACTTTTTAAGGAATCAATTCCAAATGAGTAGCTTGTGAGTATTAAAGTATCGATACCACAGTATCGATCCGCCCATCCCTAACGAACAGTAGTAATAATAATAGTAGTATTCTTAGTAGTATTCTTTCCTACAGACTTTACAAAATGTTTTGTTTGGATCTTGTAAGGCAGCAATGATCCACGAGTATTTCCCTCCCCACTCCACACCACTCCCCACTCACCTGCAGTAACGTGTTGTCTTTCATAGTTGTTAATCAATTTGTGGCACTACTGTAGCAAAAAACTACAACAGCTATATTCATGTGGGCTACAGACATAACAGCGCCCATCTGTGGGCAACGCCAAAATAATGTTTCACAACAACACGTTTTCAATGTTTTATTAGACTTATTAACTAATCAAAACTCGGGTTTAGTCTAATCTTCGGGACAAACCGGATAGGATTCGGGATTGGAACAATCGCTCATAATATTTTGGGATGTCTGGACACCCTATCTATCTTTTCAGTCTAATGTAAAAATTTGGGAGCATAAAAGTTCATTTTTGACCATGGAAATAGTAGTTTGACATAAAACTAATTTAAATCAAGCTTACTGGCTTTTTTGGGAGCTTTCAACTGCATCTCACAGTCTTCACCAGCAGATGAAGCTGCTGCTCAGTTAAAGTACAGAACTTAAAGAAGGGAACTTTACACATAGTCACAAAGTAACATACAAAGACAGAATATAACCTCTGTCTCAGTTCAAAGATGGTCTCTGATAGCCAAAGATGGCATGCTTCCTGATCCATACAGCAATGTTCCATAAATAATAATGAAATACTGGAGCATGAGGCAACTTGTGAATTGTTTGGGTGATCTGTCCAATTATGCTGTTGGGGGAGATGTCATTGTGCTTTTGACAAACATTCAAGACTGGGGTCATCTTCACATCATATTTTAAATAAGTAGCAAACTGTCCCCTCGTCAGAGCAATTCCATTATGAGTTAAGAACTGTACTGAGCCGACTATATACAGTAGTTTGACACTCTCCCTCAGGCAGCAGCAAACATTAGCTAAATAATAACTTCAAGCTACAGCAGTAATGTATGAAAAGGTAATGTTTGTTTTAAAGTTAATGTGTTAATGTATTTCATTGTATTTCATTGTGTTTTTTAGGCGGACAAGAAAGGCTGTGCCAATTTTATGTTCATGATGTCAACTTTCACAAAAATGGCGCAAAAGGCGTTGATAGATACACTGGAAGTCAGTGCCGAAGTGGAAGAGGAGGGGACAGGCAAGTCTATTTCATATTATATTAATATTTTTAAAAGAGAGTTAGTGTACCAAGACAATTCCAATGCCATGTATTATAACAATGTGTCATACACATACATGTAGTTGTCACATGGATGCTTCTTGTACAGGTATTACACGCCCACAAGAGAAGAAAATAAAGATTTCATATGTTATTGGAAAGCTGTCCTTCATTGACACACCCAAGATTTATCACCAAGGATCAGATGTGGAGGGAAAAGTAAGTGCATGTTAACGTCACTCCTTCAGTGTGATTCTATACACAAAGCAATGTGCATTCTCAGTGATACACCTTTGTGCTTCCAACAGGTTAAAGCAGTTTATTACAATAATACGCCCATTCCTGGCATGCCGGTGCACCTGTTTGAGGGTGAAAGGTGGTCAGCACGTCTGCTGCAGAATCTCACAACTGATAGCGATGGTGTCGCCACTTTCTCATTGAGCACAGCTGACTTTAAAGGGGACATCCACCTCCGCGTAAGTAAGACTATAACTGATATCTGTAATTCAACATTTGTCAGTCACATCGTAACCCTTTCATGAAGATGACAACCAGTCCAAGAGCTGAAACCTAAAATGGTTTCTCAATATGCTGCAATTGACCAAGGTGTCACCATCGTAGCAAGTGGCCCCTTATGAAAAAGTAGTATACTTCAAGTTTATACTTGTAACTTGTAAATGTACTACTTTAATAATTCTTGGGACTAAATTGGCCCACTTTTTAGTTTATAAAAGTATACTTTTAAGTATACTTTAAGTATAGGAATAGTAAACTTTGAGTACATAAATAGTTTACACCCAAGTTTTATTTTGTACTACAACTATACATTAAGTAAACGGATAGTTTACTAGTTGTATACTTGTACCCCACTTATATACATACATATATATACTTCTAAACCTAAACATTTGCTTTGGCTGTAAGAAGTGACGCTTTCTTCTACCTCAACTACCATGAGCTCATTTATAGTGTTTCTTTTCTGCCATCCAGGTGAGCATCTCTCCGAAAATGGGCTACAATCCTTACAGAATGCCTTACTATCAGACTGGAGATCACACAGTATCGATGGTCCAACTGTCTTCTCCTGATACTAAAACAGTCAGCTCTCTGGACGTGAAGAAGAAGGATAACCCACTTGCCTGTGACAAAGAAGAAGACATCTCCATCCACTACACTGTAGTTGGAGAGGCCCAGGGCTCTGTGGATATGATGTATTTGGTGAGTGTACATCATCTCGCCTTGTCACCAGTTCTCTTTCAGAGACATGGACATGTGGAAAATGGTTTTAAAATGACCTTTACATCAGATTACTAGCTGAAATGAAACACACTTGATCAACTTACCTGGTGAGACTGGAGACACCAAAACCACGTTATCCAGGAGGTTTTGTGTTTTTGTGCTACATAGTAACATTTACGCCTGGACTATATTGGGTAATAATGGGCAAAGTTTGAGATTCAACATTCGGGTTAATCCTGGTTAATTATTTACAGGGCAAGCACTGTAGGCCTTCTGGAAACACTGTAAAACAAATCTGAAAAGTTTCCACCCACTACCTTTATCCTAATATTATTAGTTGAGCACACTTGGCGAAGCTAAATATCCAGTCTGGTGCAATTAAACCCCTACAGAATCACGGACGACTTTTTAGAAAAAATGATTTGCAGCAGAACCAGAGAGAGATATAGAGAACTCCAGGGATTAAGTATTTTTGTAGGCCAACCAGGAAATTAGCAACGCCCTGGGTTACCTCGACAAAAAGCCAATGGGATTTTTTTTTTGTGTTTTTATTCAGTAAGATAGTCTTCACAAATGAACACCATTTTTATGATTTATAAAGTGTAAATGGAATCACCAGAAGTAAAAAGCTAACATTAGGCTAAAGACGAACTACAACACGGTTATATGAGCGCAAATATACCCAACGAGGCTGTAAAGGCGGACGAGTCGGCGTGATGACGTTTAGTAGTCTCATTTAGCCACTTGTTAGCAACCGCCTTTTTTAAGACACATAAAGGCTTCAGGATTCACGAGTGGGCTATATATTGATGTATTTTATGTCATAGAACAAAACGTTAGAATCTCTTCAGCTTGTGTTAACCACAGACCTTATTTCAGGCATCTAACTAAAATCCCATTGACTTCCAGACAGTGGAACCGGAAGTGTTAAATTCATTCCCGTAGCACTCTTTACCTTGTTTAGATGTGTAAAATCAGTAAAGTTCCCCTTTTAATACAATTGACTATCTTGAGACTGGCCCCAGGTCTGTTATTTTTTTTTTTTTTTTAGCGACTGTGTTTTAGTCAAACAAGCTTATTGATGTCCTACGCACTAAACTTGTAAGGCAAACCCTTTGACATGAACCAGATAAACATATTCCATTAAGTACTTAAAGCACGGGTAAAGTACAGTCCGAGATTTGTTTTGGTCCAATAACATTTGGCAAGTCTAGAAGAGCTGCACGATTGAATTATTTTATCCACATTCAAGATAGCGTAGGGCTAAACCGGAAGTTAGCCGACTCCGCCAGCGGAAGTCTCTAGTCAAAAGCAAAAGGCGCGCAGCAGTGTGAGATGACCAGTGTCGTAAATACTGTAACTGTATATGTAATCAACCCTCACATGCAATTGGGCGTGGTTTCAGTGGCATCAGTAGAGAGGCGAAGTCCCGCCCGTTCCAGTGGACCACCATGGGATTGATCCCGTTTGAATCACACATATGACGCTTGTCAATTTAAAACAAAATTTTGCAGATCAAGAAAAGTCACAGTTTGCTGTAAAACTGTTGAAGTGTAAGACTGTGAAAATACGTATTTAGAAAGACGTCACACCCAAATGTTGCGTAAGTGACGTCTCTCTCGCTGAAGCTACAATTATTGTGTGTTTCGAGCTGGGATGTACTCACAAGAGCAACGGGTTTCGCCCGTTCTTTCTCTTCCTGGCTGATAAAAAGACCAGGAGTCGCTGGATAAAACACATCAGGTAAAATAATGTTACATTTGTGCGTGAAACATAGCTAAGTTAGCTATAGCTAGTGTTGGTGACGTATATTATGCGGGACGAGAGATGTAGTTCACTTAGCGGTTTCACACAAAACTGAATGATACTACGACAAACTGAGACTTTCTTGACTTGCAAAATTATGTTTTAAATTGACAAACATCATATATGTGCGATTCATGGCGCAATTCAATATTATTAAATAAGGTCCCATGGGGTCCATCGGAAGGGGAGGGTCTTCACCTTTGTATACAGTTTATTATGATTTTAAAACAAATTTTGGCAATTTTTTTAATCATTCAAATTTGTCTGGGTGGTTAATAACACATTTTTCTGTCAAACTCAGAACACATATTTATTTTTGCTTTACCCGGACTTTAATAACATGATAAATAACCACACACCAGAACAGCAGAGAGTGTTGTAATCTGCTGTTAAAGGAAGTCAGTTTTTACTACATTACTCATTCTCTGTGTCATTTTCTCTCAAATTCACCAGGTCTTATCCAGAGGAGCTATTGTCATGCAAGGAGTTCAGCAGGTTGAAGTGCAGGATAAATCAGGTGAGCAAAGTGTGATGTCTTAAAAATGACCCTTTAAATTAGCATGGCCAAATAATTTTGTTTTAATGATTTATGGAGGTAATGTGAGAGCTGACTGTCGTTCATAACAGTTGGTTTGTTGTTTCAGTGAATGAGGGCGATGTGTCCTTTAAGCTGGCAGTGTCTCCGGACATGGCACCAGACGTCCAGATTGTGGCATACGCCATCCTCCCCAGTGAGACTGTGATAGCCCACAGTGCCGACTTCTCCGTTGAGAAATGCTTTGCTCACAAGGTCAGTATGAGGAGAAGGTGTGACTGTTCTTGTCAGACGTAGTTGTCGAATCAAAGTGTATATTAGCTGTGTTACAAAACATCACAATATGTAGCCCTGTGTCAAAACAAAAGATCTGCCAGTTGTTATGTATTTACTTCAATACTTCAATAAACTTAGATAAACTTTTAGGGGCAACAGACAATATTTCGGGGGTTCTGGTGAAAATAACAGATATCTGGGCCAAGGCATTCTTTTCCATGTGCTGCTCATTACTTACAGTCTGATTAGCAACTTGTGAGAATGGAGTTGAGAGACGACGTCTACGACCGGATGGTTTCACAAGTAGCCAGTTTACACTCAGTTAATGGTTTATTTCTTAGCTAATAAAAAGCTACGTCATTGTCAGACGATAGCTGGTCATTTCTGAGATTGCATTTGGGCCAATGCGTTCCACCTCTTTTGCTCTTCACACGGACAGTTTACCTGCATTCAAACAAAACAAACTCAAGCGTGAAGTGACTGGTCAATACTACTCGGACTATAAACGGAAACCACAACATTTCGATACCAAAATCTTGTCCCGTTGCCCACAGATTCTGCATTCATATGCAGATATCTGTTTCAATTCATTTCATTAACCCTCTGAGACCCACAATAGACCATTTTCTTTGTCTTTTTTAGGAGGGTACAGGGGGTCTTTAGAGGGACATAGCAGGTCAGCAGTAGATGTCACATAAAAGTGGTGTACATCACCTGAAAGCTGGGAACCTGAAGATTAATCTGAGATGCAGCACTGTGTGTCAAATTATTCTAGTCATCAATAAGAAACAAACATAATTCAATTAATTAATTAAAATACATTTTGAAAGTATTTAAGGGCTTAGAACATTATGATAGAAGTACATGACTTCCATTCACATGCTCTATTATGTCTCATAAGTTGTTGCAGCAAATTTTGGGTTGATACCATTTGTTACACAGATTTGGTGCTACATTTTTACCAATCAAGAATTCATAAAATGATCAATAATCCCTCCAAAATACCACATTACCACACCAAAACCTTGAGGAATGCCATAGAAAAAGCCATGCTGTGATTTGGTATCAAAAGCGTTTGACATTTAGAGATTTCTGCAAGAATTGTGTGTTTCTGCGATTGGATGGCGAGCACTTCTGTTCTGTAAACTGCTCAGAAACCCCCTTATTGTCAATCTACCTAAGCCATGAATGGCTGAATGCTCTAGGTCTCTAGTTTGTGGCTGTAAAGTTTCACAAGGTTGTGATTATCCTAGAGGTCACCACCTTTTATACAGTGAGGTCAAGTTAAAAAAATTATCTCACTACAATGAAATGGCCACTATGGGGACTAACATCATCACACATGAATACAGTTGAACTCATTGAATCTGCAAGAGTCTCAGCTTTACAGTGATACCCAATTTATGTACTTCCAAAACCGTTTAGGGACCCCAGTATGCAGAAACATTTAAATACACCATTTTAGAATAAGGGAAAATAAAACATTTATATTGCATGCAAAAACCTGCATGTGATTATCATAAAGTGGGCATGTCTGTAAAGGGGAGACTCATGGGTACCCATAGAACCCATTTTCATTCACATATCTTGAGGTCAAGTCAAGTGAACCCTTTGAAAATCACCATGGCAGTTTTTCCTCCCCAAAATTTAGCCTAACTGTGCAGCAGTATTCCTTAGAGTCCTTTACATTTGTGTGAGGTTAAAAAGATCATTGGGTTCTACCACTAAAGTCCAGATGGTGGGATGTGTCTTTTCTGTGTGTGTCAGGTGTCGCTGGAGTTTTCTCCGTCCTCAGCTGTTCCCGGAGAGGAGACCACCCTGCATGTGACGGCCCAGCCAGACTCTCTCTGTGGAGTGAGCGCTGTCGACCAGAGTGTCCTCATCAAGGAGCCAGGGAAGACTCTGGATGCAGACAAGGTAACTGCTGGAATCAACCACAAATAGATATATACATCATTAATGTTCCCTCTACATTATCTTTTTCACAATTAACATCATCTGTCACGCAGAGTTCACAGTTTTTAATCTGCTGCTATTTCCTTAAGTCATGTTTATTGTTTCTTCCTTTTCTCCCTCTACCAGCAGTACATTGTTACCAACTGTGTAGCCTAATACAGTTGTTCAATCCAGCTCAGTGCTGATTGTGTAGTTATTTTTACCCAGTTGTAAGAACGCTGTTGTGAAAGTGCTATAGGAATAAGTTATGATCACATATGTGAGGTGTATCGCTGCACCCGATTAGACTGTTATCAGGCCATTAAATAGGCGTTGTCAGTCGCTATAAGCACCGTAGATGTGGGTCATAAGGGGCCTTCTACACCTTCTCTGTTGTGAAAGTGAAACTTCAAAGACACGTTTGAACATGTTGTAAAACTGAATGAAACGTTACATTTTGAACACAAACAAAAAGACTTCTTTAGGTTTAGGCAACAAAAAAAATATGTTGAGTTTAGTGAAAACATTGTGTTTTGGGTTAAAATAACTACGAACACAACTACACATTGTTGGTTTCACACGTGATGCGAACTCCAGTCTCCTGGGTGAAAACACTGTGTTTTGTTTCCCATCCATAGTCCCCGACATCCACCCCTTGTGGAGTTTCACACTGTTTATACTACAGTGCCTGGCTTCCACCTCTGTTCCTGTCATAATTACTATGGTTGATAGATGTCGCTTTCGTGTTCTTTTATACCTTCTTTCAGTGATCTAGCATGTGAATAGATGATAAAACCTACTAGTGGGTGTAGTAGGCCACTATTGACCCACATCTATGGGGCTTATAGTGACGGATAATGCCTATTTAATAGCCTGACACCAGTCTCATCAGCTGATCTCACAGTAAGAGTCTGCCTTATAGAGTAAGGTACTGTTTTGACTAATATACTTTATATCCACATTTCAAACATTTGTCACTTTATAGTTTTGAACCATACTTTCCTTTTCAGATATTTGACCTGTTGCCTGTCAGAAAAACATCCTTCATTCCATATGACGCTCAAGATCCTGTAGGATGCTTGCATGTGAGACCGAGAAGATACATTTTGCCAAATCCCGATGATAGCCATGATGCTTATACGGTTTTCCAGGTACTTCCTGAACATAAATGAATGTGCAATATAAAGAATATACTAATATATTTTGTTGTTGCACATTTAATCAATGTTTCAGTGATGCCTGTATGTTGTTGTATCATCTAGAATGTAGGGATGAAGATGGCAACAAACTTGGTTATCCGAGTGCCTACATGCCTCAAGTTCAAAGGAAGAGAATACCACCAGGGCCGCGGCTATGGTGACTCATTTTTTTGCTCTATCAAGTGACACATGCTAAATATTTACCAGCATTAGAACAGGTCACTGTGTCATTGCTTTCCTCTGCTTCTGATGGAAAATTTTGCTTTATTTTCAGATACTAGGTATAGACATTACGGTGTTCCTATGGTAGCCATGAGTGAGGTACAGTTCGGTGTTGGGGGAGGTAGCGGACGCTATGATGCTCCTCCACCAATAGAGACCGTCCGCACTTTCTTCCCCGAGACCTGGATATGGGACCTGGTGGAAGTTGGGTGAGTTTTTGCCATGAAGGGTTTTGATTGTCATGAAATTAGTGTATTTGAGTGTATATTTGGGCGCAAAGAGAATGTGCACTAGAGTCCTTCTCTCTGACTTCCTGCTGTCCCCCTGTACACATGAATGGCATGAAAATAATTTACTGAAACTTCTCCTCTAGACTTTTTTTATTTTTTATTTAATCTCATGGCTCAAAGAGTCATTTAAGGGTGTTTGTGATGCTTAGGAAAATGATTTAATTATTAAGAAAATTGACAGAATTTCTTAAGCAACATGGAACCCTGTATTACTATGTTACTTTAGTTTTAGATCTGAAGAATGCAGCTTATGAAGCAATTTCACATTTACACATTATTTTTTAGTAGGGATCATGCACAGAGCTGACTATTTCAGTCACGATACTGTTATCGATACCTGGGCTTTGGGTATCAGCCGATACCGAGTATCAAGCCAATACCAGTGTTTCATTAATACGCTGTATGCCTCACTGTGTGGAAGTGACTGGGATCATTCTTTTATGTGTAAGGCAACATCAGGCTTGACTTAAACATTACTTTCCTAACTGTGTAAAACAAAATGTAACAAATAAATACATTGATATTTAAGTATTTAATTGTTCTTTATTATTAAAATAATAAATCATACACCCGCAACTTGGTAAAAAATCTTCATAATTAACAGGAATTATAATTCAAGTGTGAACTTTTTTAATGCAGCAACTTATAGGTCAAAACTTAAACAGGAATTTAAATTTCAGTATATAATATGTATAGTATATAAACTTGAAATGGAAGTGTATAGATCGGTCCCATTGTCACCAATATTTGCTCCAGCTATTTGAGTCAGTATCGGCCCGATATCCGATCCAGTATCGGTATCGGTGCATCCCTAATTTTTAGCTCACAGTAACTATAATGTGCCGTTGTTACTGCAGTAAAGCCTATGTATTAATCATCTAATAACATTGTTTTTCTTTGACTAATCTGAATCATGAAAGTACGTTTTTCAAGTTCACAGAATGTGTCTCTGTGTATTTGCTGACTCAGAGATTCTGGAAAAAAGGATGTGTCCCTCACTGTCCCAGACACCATCACCACCTGGGAGACAGAGGCTTTCTGTCTGTCCTCTCAGGGTTTTGGCTTGGCTCCTCGAAAAG
>CAKAOH010041803.1:40784-66550 GCA_916701665.1 Sebastiscus tertius | reverse complement strand
GTTACCCAATTGATTGGTATTTCTTTTGTTTCCCCAACTAGGATAGTCAACACAGAATCTCAAAAGGGCCTAAACAGACCAGAGTTTCTGGTTTGGCTGATAACACATGTTGCATTGAGTGAAGGAGAGATCAGCATGACACTGGGTGTGCAGTTTCCCTCCTCTTTTAAGCCCTACAGAAAGGGCGTCGTTACCCCCTGATTGGCCAAGAGGGGAATGCACCAAGCTGCTCTCAACTATCATTTAAGAGCCAGTACCCACACCCTGCGCAACAGGTGAACTGAATAACCCTCTAATCACTCAGCAATTCAACCAAAAAACACCAGAGAAAAGATAAATGACAGCAAGCACCAGAGAATTGGCAGCGGCCACAGTTTTAACAGCCCAGTCACACAGCAGTTTGTTAAATAGTCTCAAAATTGAATGTATTGATTCGTGTACATAGACAAGAATTTCACTTTTTTTTTCATGATGGTCAACACGATATTAATTTGTATGTAATCCACATAACAGTGAACCAGGAAGTATAAAGTGCGGCGAACGCCGTGTAGGGAGGAGGTCGAGGTGGATGGGTGGGTCTAAAAACACCAGACTTTCACCAGGAGACCGCTGCTCATGTCCCGTGTGAAACCAGAAATCAACATTGATTTATTTGTCACGTAACTTCTGTACTTAAGTTACAGCACTTCTGGAGGTATTTTAACTCAGACCACCATCTTTTCCTAAACCTAAGGAAGTAGTTTTATTTTGAAAAGACTGGAATGGAAATTGACATGTGTGAAATTCGTGGGGAAAAGCACGAAAAATACGTTGTTGAAAGTTGTGCTGAACATCACAAAAAAAAGGTCTATGTACACGAATCAAATAGATAAAATTTCGTGACTATTTCACAAACTGCTGTGAGACTGTGTTGGCTTCAAATGTGGTCAAAGTTGTGAATTGAAACAAAACAAAACTACAGGGTTAGGTTCAGTAAGAAAACATCATGTTTTGGCTTAAAATGACTACGTTTCACACGGGACACGAAAGCGATCTCCTTGAGCAAAGTCTGGTGTTTCTCGCTTGTTTATTCAATAATAATTCAATAATAATATGTCAATAATAATAACGTTATTATTCAATGTAACTTTCATTCACGGTCACTTCGTCACTCGCTGTGGCCTCACACGGACTTAAGAATGTATTTGTGATCCGCCAAAGACAAACGTAATCCGCAACAAAATACATTTCCTTCCAAAAGTCTGGGAAAGCAGTTTAGTTGTGTGGGAACGTCACTTTACTTAACAGGGTTGGCGTGTGATACCGCCGTACGAGGCACCCTTTAGCGGCGGTATGAGCAACGCATTCTCACTCCCAACTCGTCAAATACCGCCGCTCGGTTAGCATCAGAGACCGACACACGGGGTACCCCTCTAGTGTTACTTTTGGACGGACCAGGGACAGCGTGTCAATAAACACTCGTTACATACATAGTGTCCTTTCAAAATAAACTTCTGTTTTCACCGGAAGTTAGGTTAAAGGTTGTCTCACACTAAAAGATGTTTCAGATCTGACCAGATGTGTAAAATGTGACACATAACAACATGTTAAATGTAACAGTTTAGTTCCTATAGTGAGTGGAGAGAAACAGCAACATCACACACTAACAGATTCATTCATGAACAACAAGGGTCCCCACTAAAAAAAAAACAGAAATCTCACAAAATATCTCGCGATCAAACTCGACTTTAGTGTAAACAAACATGGCGGACGACGGGCAGGAAGAATTATCGATGTTAGTTTTTACTTTGTACTGAAAACTGAGGAAGGATGGATGGATGAAGTCATGGAGACACGTTAAATAAACACTAATCAACAAGTTGCTCCTCCGTTTCTGAGCTCCATCTTACCACTACTTTATGCTTCACGTTTAGCATTAGCTCATGCATTAGCTGCGGCCGCCATGACGACGGTGGTTGTCCTTCCTTCTTCAGTCAGCTTGGTTCTCTATTGGCTATCAGCGTCATCGGCTGTCCCCGGGGTTCCCCACACACAACAGGATATCCCATCGTAAATATTGAACATGTTTAATATTTACCATTTGAGATCGGTGCGGCCAGGATGGACTTCAGAGCCGATCGGGGATGTAAAAAATACTCTTAACATACCTCACACCACAGGAACATCTGGAGAGATCATCTTTAGAACCTCAAACAATCAGGGGTTTGATGACAAAGTTGCACATTTTAGCTGAAATATTTGTAAAAACCCAATAACAGAAACCTGACTGATGAGTAAATGAACTCAGTGGTTTGTAACTGATCGATTGATTTTAGATGATTGATATACTGAAACAGGTGAAATCGCCAGTGTAAATTAACCCTTTCTCTCCTGTTGTTTCTCCAGGAGAGAAGAAGTCAAATTAAAGATGAACAGAAGAAGACGGCAGGATTTCTTTCTCCTCCTCCAGCTGAACAATCGTCTTCCCTCCTTCATCGAACGCAAAACAACGAGAGAGACTCCTCCGAAACACACCAACCTTTGATTTTTATTCTTGTGTTTATTTGGATTAAAGTGTGGAAAGCTTTTCCAGAATCCTCCTGTAGATGATAATAATAATAATCATTTTGTCCTCGTAGCTCATAGTTTGTTTTAACAGTAAATTTAGTCCTAAAAGCTTTTTACACTATAGCTGAAGTTAAATTAACGTTCTGAAAACGTCAGTCGCTGGATTATAAAGAGTTCTGTTCAGAACCTCCTTTAAAATATGTACAAAATTAGAAAGGCTTGGATGAGTCTGTAATGGCAAAAATCCTCTATGAAATCTATTTTTTGAACTATAGATTGTTGACGTTCCAAGTTGAGACTTGTATAAATGAACAGAATAAATACTGTACATTGTTTTGGTGAATGGTTTGGTCTGTTCTTTGGTGTGAACACTTCATTAATGCTTCACAACATTTACTGCTGCTTACTGGACAGTTTACATGTATGTTTACCACCAGATATTAACATATTGCATTAGCCTGGTTCCACATTTGTGTCCAAAATCACTCACTATTTACAATTTAGTGCACCTTTTTTACTATCTGTTTTATTCAAGTGTCTGAATTCATGAATTTATATAAGGGGTTCTCAAAGTTTTGATGACTGAGAGCCAGTTTAGGGAGCCAGAATATGAGCGCCACAGAAAAAGTGCACACACATAAAACAAAATGTCTCTTCTATCTGACTTCCACATTAAACTGTTAAACTCTTATCGTCCAAATCACTAACTTTAGCTAACAGCAGCATTACAGAGTGGTGCAGGAATGAGTCCTAAAACCCAGAAATGAGTCAGCATTTTAGTACATTCGAGTACAGAAGCAAAGACACAAAACTGTGGTCACTAGATGGCGCTGCGGTAGCGCTGCCAACATCATGGACTGAAAACGCCAACGAGTCTGTGTCCATGGATGTATAAAGAGACGTCTGTAAATCAGAGGATATAAATCAACTTCCCAGTAGGAACAATTAAATAGCCTAATTTAAATCATTATGTCCTAAAAGTAGTAAAATGAACTAACAGCTGAATCCAGAGTTATTTTCCTCGCCATAATGAACGGTCATCAGACCCACGGGACTGCACCGCCCTGCACGCTTTATGACATATCCGGTTCTGCCAGCTTCCTGATAGCTGTATGCGGCTGTAATAATGAATATATTGGCTGTAATTCATCACTTTTATTATCTTCTAATACACCCATGGGCTGTATGCTGTGCTAGTAGCATGACATCAACAGAATTTAATGGAGTTGTAGGCTATTTACTAACACGCAGGGCAAAAGCACAGAACACAACCTCTTCTACATCCATGGTCTGTGGTCTAAAGGAGGATAAATAATGCTCCAAAGTTACGTTAAATTTTGGCGAGGAAAAACTGTCATGGCCATTTTCAAAGAGGTCCCTTGACCTCTGACCTCCAGATATGTGAATGAAAATGTGTTCTATGGGTACCCACGAGTCTCCCCTTTACAGACATGCCCACTTTATGATAATCACATGCTGTATAAATGTGTTATTGTTTCCTATTCTAAAATAGTGTATCTGAATATTTCTGCATACTGGGGTCCCTAAACAGTCTTGAATTACATAAATTGGGTATCACTGTAAAGCTGAAACTCTTGTGGATCCAATGAGCCCAACTGTATTCATGTGTGATGATGTTAGTCCCCATAGGAGCCATTTCATTGACCTCACTGTATAAAATGACCTGTGGTGACCTCTAGGATAATCACAGCCTCATGAAACTTTACAGCCACAAACTAGAGACCTAGAGCATTCAGAGGATGGATGGCTTTCCTAGCTAGATTGACAATAAGGGGGTTTCTGAGCAGTTTACACAACAGAAGTGCTCACCATCCAATCGCAGAAAAATGCAATTCATGTAGAAATCTCCAAATGTCAAAAGTTTTTGATCCCAAATCCCAGCATGGCTTTTTCTACGGTGTTCCTCAAGGTCTTGGTGTCTTAATGTGGTACTTTGGAGGGATTATTGATCTTTTTTATCAATTTACCAGTGGTAAAAAATGGCTAAATTTAGCACCAAATCTATGTAACAAATGGTATCAACCAAAGAATTGCTGCAACAAGTTATGAGACATAATAGAGCATGGAGATGACCATCATATACTTCTATCATAATGTTCTAAACCCTAATATTTTCAATATTTAATGAATTAATTAAATTCATGTTATTTCTGATTGATGACTAGAACAACTTGACACACAGTGCTGAGCTGCCTCTCAAATTAATCTTCAGGTTTCCAACTTTCAGATGATGTACACCACTTCTATGTGACATCTACTGCTGACCTGCTATCTCCCCCTAAAGACCCCCTGTACACCCTAAATAAAGACTAAAACAGGTCTATTGTGGGTCTCAGAGGGTTAATGCAGACTGAGATGCGGATGTAAAACATCTTTTATGATTTTATTTCAGTGTTGTGCAGCTTTGTACAGTAGGTGTGTCAGCTCTCTGAGTGCTGCGTGTTTACCAGTAACAGGTAACTTAATACCCTCATAAATAATCCATTCACATTCTGATGTCATCAGCTGAGTGACTTGGACTCTGGCCTTCCGGGTACAGCAAATTGTCTGTAACCACATTCAGGGAGGCGGAACAGGATCAACCTGTTTGTCTACAGCAGCTCCACCTGAACGCCTCCCTGAACTCCTAGTCAGTCCCAACGCCGCTGCCAGACGTCAGAGAGACATGCTCACAGTCAGAGTGGGTCAGTTTAATTTATTTATACTTTGGATTTCTCTTCTATTTGAGTGTTTGTACCCAAACTGTGACAGATTTAGTTCTGAGGAGCTGTGATTCAGCTGGTTGGGAGACTGACATACCTGCGCAGGTGTTTGCACTTATTTAGGAATACAGACAGGAAGTAAACTAACACAGGTACTGTATTGAGTAGACTTGTTTGCATTTTACTTACTACTACTTTACTTCTAATGGAGTATTTTTCTTCTTATCTTCTATCATTTTCCAGCTTTTTGTGTGTTTCCTCTCTTCTCTGTTTTATATAAACTGTTTTCTGAATGCCAGACTTTTGGAGTATTTTTCTACATTTATGTTGCAACTAGAGCTGAAACAATTAGTCACTTAATTGACATAATTAAAGGTAATTCATCTGATATTTGATTAATTTGAGTGATTTATTTTCGAGCAGAAATGACAAAAACATCTGTTGCTTCCAGTGAGGATTTGCTGCTTTTCTGCATCTTATTTGACAGTAAACTGGATGTTTTGGGGTTTCAAACTGTTGGTTTAACAAAATAAAAAATAAAAAAATCTGAATATGATCAGCTCTGGGAAAGTGTATCTTTGTAATTGCTCACGGACCTTTGCAAGAATAAACCAACAGTTACAGGAATAAAACAAAAACACCTTTTTAGAAAAGACAAAAGAAAAGAATTTATGATAACAGAGTTGCATTATAACATTAATATTTACTTTTGCTTTTCTAGTGAGTGTCCTTTTTGATAGATAGATAGATAGGTATATATATATATATATATATATATAGATAGATAGATAGATGCCACCTAGCACGGGGCCATCTTGGAAAGGGATTTTATATATTTATTTGAGTATGATCATTGGCATTATTAATCAATAATGAAAATAATCATTAGTTGCTACCTATACGTGGAAATTTGAGGACTTTTTCCAAACACTGACCTGAGCTGATGAAATCATTGAAACTGTTATCGTCTTAAATTGATCATCCTTCCTGTGTTTTGTTTTTCTTTTTTAACAGGAAGAATAAAAATGGCGAGACGACAAAACACAGGAAGTAAGTTTTCATTGCATATGTGTGTGTGTGTGTGTGTGTGTGTGTGTGTGTGTGTGTGTGTGTGTGTGCGTGTGCATGTGCGTGTGTGTGTGTGTGTGTGTTTTATAACAGTGGTTACTTCCTGTACCCTAATTTGATTAAGGAGTGGTTGTCTTATTTTAATAAGTAATATTTAGTGTTTGATTTTAACCTGGCAGTGGTGGAAACATTATTTAAATCTTTAATTAAGTAAAAGTAGAAATATTAATAATAAAATGTAAAGTATTTATTATTATTCATTTTGGCCTCTTGATAGATAAACATGTAGGATTTTAAACCAAGGTAGATTTTATAAATAAGATATGTTTTTTGCCTGGTTTGGATGACAGCCATTGATCTTCTTTATTCATTCATTCATTTACTTAATCTTTATTTATACAGGATGTTGGTTCACTCTCTTTTGCATGTGTGTTCTGTGTACGCAGGGTTAGGCTTACAATAAAAGCAGGAGGCAAACTTCCAACAGTTTAAACAAACTTACAAGACTACAAACAAAGGATGAGGATACAATTAAATTCACAAAATAAATAAAATGTGAACCCAAACATATGAGATAAAGGCCGAGTTAACCTTAAAGATCTACACGTCTGTCTCATTTAACCACTGCAGGTTTATTTACCTTTCAACAACAAGATAGTTAAAGTGCTGTAGACAGAAGAAATAAGGAATTTTACAGGAATTTTATAGGATTTTAAAAAATAGTCAAATAGAAGACAAAAATAAGCTCAAATAAAAAAGATCCAAGAATATTCAATAGTGGACTCAATTACATTTTTTCTGAAAGGTTACTTGGGACGCAGGATGAGAAAGACTTCCAACACACTGAATATAATAAAAAGATCCTCACATATCTATTTTTTCTAATTTTTTTAATTCTTTAAAAACAGTTTCCATCAGTCTAGTTGTTTCTAATCTTTTTTAATGAAGCAGTTTGTCAATGATTCTGAACAGGTCAAACTATTCATGTATCTTCTCCCACTAATGAATCATCTGGAGAACCGTCAGATATATTGAATATCCAGTTTTGTTACGTATTTAACAGATAACTGGTGTAATTGGTGCAGCTGGTTTGATGGGTTTTTTTTTATGTTTATCCCCTGCAGAGATTTTACGGTTCATCTTGGTGTTGGTGCCGTTGGTGGTTTTTATCACATTCATCCTGCAGAAATACAGCAGCCCATTCAAAGGACTCAACGGTAGGAACATTTAATACCTCAGCCTTTTATCACGTACTGCACTTCTGGTATCTACGTGTTCTTCTTCTTATTGTTTTAATGCGACCTCCTGGTCTGAGAAGTGAAGTCAGTGCTGAAGTGCCTTAAACATGTGATTGTGTAACTCTTGTTGTTTCAGGTGATTTGCTTCGTGCTTTAGCTGAACGCTCTGAAAAGTCTGGTCAGACCACCAAGGCATCCTCTAAAGGTCAGCGATCGCTTCAACCTGATCAGGATGAATGAGTGAAGTTGATCCGATGCTGTATTAAATCAATGTTTCCTCTCCAGCTGGATCGTGTTCCATAGGGAAAGCCTGTCCAGGGGATTACTTCAGCTTCTTCGTCCAGAGTGGAGCCGCCAACGTCGTACCTCCAAAGATCTGTGTCCAGAACAACCTGTAGGTGTTTCATCCTGAATTTCATCCTCAAACACTTCCTGCTTTCATCTCGCCGCGCAAATCCAAACGTTGTCCTGTGAGCTCATGTTTTAGTGAGTCGGCTGATGCTGCTGATTTGTTTTTATCCATAAAGTTGAACTTTTTCAACTTTTGTCCCATCCATTTTTTCGCCTTGCTGGTCCCACAATGCCTTGTGAATCAATTCATTCTGGCGGCAACGCCAACAGGATGTAGGCGATGTTGACAAGCCGTAGGCGGCGACGACGACGAGACGTAAGCAATGGCGACAATGGGATGTAGATGGTGATGACAAGATGTAGGCGGTGTCGACAACGGGATGTAGGCGATAATGACAAGACGTAGGCGACGATGACAAGACTTAGGTGACAAGGACGACACGTAGGCGACAACGATGGGAAATAGGTGACAAGGATGGGATGTGGGCGACAATAACAGGACATAGATGACAACAGGCAAGACAAAGGCGATGAGGACGTAGGCGACAACGACAAGACAAAGGCGCTGAGGATGGGGCGTATGCGACAACGGCGGGGTGCAAACGACGAGGAGACAAGATGTAGGCGACAACGACAAGACGTAGGCGACGAGGACATAGGCAACGAGGACACAGGCAACGAGGACGCAGGCGACAAGGACGAGACATTGGCGACGAAGACGTAGGGCGTAGATGACAATGACAGGACGTAGGTGACAACAGGATGTAGTTAAGTCTGGTAGAGTTCTTTAGTGCGCTTGCTTCACTGCAAAGTGAAACCAAAACTAACCGGATCAAATGTTACAACGGAAGAAAAACGTGAATCTTGGTTCTGACATTAAGGTGTGAAAAGTTCTTGAGTTCTGACTTTGTTCCATCTATTGCATCTCTATCCTTGTCCTCTGGTCCTCTGGTCCTCGGTCCTCTGGTGCTCTGGTCCTCTGATCCTCGGTCCTCCGGTGCTCTGGTCCTCTGATCCTCTGTACTCTGGTCCTCTGGTCCTCTGGTCCTCTGTCCTCGGTCCTCTGGTGCTCTGGTCCTCTGGTCCTCTGTCCCCTGGTCCTCTGGTCCTCTGACCTCTGGTACTCTGGTTCTTCTGGTCCTCTGGTCCTCTGGTTCTCTGTCCTCTGGTGCTCTGGTCCTCTGGTGCTCTGGTCCTTCTGGTTCTTCTGGTCCTTCTGCTCCTCTGGTCCTCTGGTTCTTCTGGTTCTTCTGGTCCTTCTGCTCCTCTGGTCCTCTGGTTCTTCTGGTTCTTGTGGTCCTTCTGGTTCTTCGTGTGGATAACAGCTGGTATTAACAGTACATCAAACTCTTGTCAGGGTTGTTGGATCGGTCCTGAACAACGCTGGAGTTGGAATAAACATAGTGATACTAAACGGTGAGTGTTGAACCAGTAAACCTCCATGTGAGCTTCATTAATTCTCCCTGACTAAGTGTCTCTAAAGTCTTTTTCTTTAACAGGTAAAACAGGAGACGTCTTAAAGACCGCTCACTTCGACATGTACAGTGGCGGTACGTAGAACTGATATTAATGTAATCTAACTACCACGTGGTTCGTTAGATGATTCAATGAAAGTTTTAAAAGATGGACGCCATGTTTGTGTTACAGATGTGAAACCTTTCATTGAGCTGCTGAAGACAATCGAGACCGGATCTGTGGTTCTGATGGCGTCCTACGACGACCCGTCATCAAAGTAAATATCTCTCCTTCTTTTACGTCTACTGTTGGCAGAGAAACAAACTCACTTCTTACAAATCTCAGAACCAAATGTTGAGATGAAGAAGCCCCAGGAAGCTCTTTAAATAAAGTATTAAAAGTATAAAGATGTCCCCTGATACCATTGTACGATTATATATTCTATCATTAGATTATTATTATTACTCTGCATTAATAGAAAAACAGGATTTTACTGCTGTAGCTAGTTGAGCTGGAGATCATCAACATTATTTAACATTATTAAATCTGGAACAATCAAATGCTTTTCCATGAAAAATTACTGCAACCATCAAAATAGTTTAAATTTAAATAAAAAAATAATAATTAAAAAGTAAAGAAAAAAAAGTTTAATCTTTAAATTATTTTTCTGTCAATGTACTAATTGATTAACGACCTAATTGATTAATGGACTATTAACTTAATTGACGAATTGATTAATTTACTAATTATTTAATAGACTAATTCATTAATTGATCAAAGGACTAATTGGTTAATTGATTACTGGACATATTGATTGATGTGCTAATGGTTTCAGATGTACTTCTGTCTGGGATTTTGATTTATTACTAAACATCATATAAACTTCATTTATAATGAATCATTTATAAACTCTTCACATGTTTTGTGTGTAAAAGTCTTTATTTGTAAAGTAACTGAAGTTGTCAGATAAATGTGATGGAGTAGAAGTAGAAAGTAGCTTGAAATGGAAAAACTCAAGTAATGTACAAGTACCTCAGATTTGTACTAAAGTACAGTACTTGAGTAAATGTACTTAGCTACATTCCACCAGTGGAGGTTTTGGACGTTCACACATTTGACAAACAACCATCAGTGAACTTTAAGAGACCTGATTTCATGAACTCTTGTTTTATATGAAGGTGGTGCAGAAATGAAGAGATGATTGAAGCATTTTAATCTTTTTGAATTTGTTCCTTCAGTTTCTGATCAGCTTGTTCAGTTACATATTGATCCGCTCTGCTGTCTGTGTTGTGTTAAAGGGCGGATCCACACTGTGACTTGTTTCAACAGGCTAACTGAAGACGCCAGGGAGCTGATAGCTCAACTGGGAAGCACTTCTGTCAAGTCACTGGGATTCAGAGATAACTGGGTGTTTGTTGGTGGGAAAGGAGCATCAGTGCAGAGCAACTTTGAGAAGGTAACAACTACTAGATCATACTTTCTTTTGATTTATCTGAACCTTTTATTCTCTGGGTTCATCATTAACATTCATACTGTGCACCCAAAAACGTTGTTTCTTTGTTTACTGCAATGTTTGGTTATTGCCCCTTATTGATAATGTTTATATTGTGTTTTATTGCATTATATATTTGCACTCTTTGTTGATTTTATTTTATCTTTAAAATGATGGTCAAGATCCTAAAGTTTCCAGACATATGACATGTTCCAGATAAGTAGCAGGAACATTTCTGTTTAATGTGACGCTGCAGTGTATTGGGATTAAATATTTCACTCTGATATGTGATAAAACATCAATGAAACTGGAAAAAAAAAAAGATAGACAGTCTGTAAAATGTAAAGAAATAGTCTAATAGGTACATAACCCCACGTAAAACAGCAAATTGTAGGTTGGTGGGTTTTTTGTCAGGCTAACAGTTTCCCTCCGTTTCCAGTCTTTATGCTAAGCTAACTTAGCTAAGTAAGTGGCATCAGTCCAAACCGTAAATATGATCAATTTATCATCATCATCATCATCATTTATCATACGTGTTGAATAAAAGCATCAAATCTCACATTGAAGCTTCATAAGTGAATGAAATGTTTTTTCTGTCGATCAATTAATCGTTGCAGCTCTAAAAGGGAAGCATGTCCTCCAGAAGGTTTGTGGTTTCTTGTTGATGTTGAATCAGAATCAGCTCCGTCTTTCTGTCTGTTTCAGTACATGAAGAATGACAACGCAAAGAATAAATACGACAACTGGCCTGAGATCATCGAACTACATGGATGCATCCCCAAATACTTGGGGTGACCCGCTGCGTCACCCTAAAGGAACATTTGAACATAAAGCAGCAGGAACATAAAGCATAATGTTTGTACTATAGGAAGAGCTCTGGATGAACCAGTTACTGCATCATCAGAAGTAGAAATTCAGCTGCTCTGCTGTGTCTTCCTCATGTCATGAGGTTTGATGATGGTCTGAACTGTTCTGTCTGCTACTGTGACACAAAGACTGATGAACATTTCCACCACAATACTTCTGTTTTTCTTGATATTTTAAACATTTTTATCAAATGCAAATGGTCTTCCCTACAGATGTTGTAAAAGAAGATATGAGTCAATACAGCTGCAGAAAACGCGTAACGGAATAATACCCCTTTCACGCCAATGACCAGGGTTGGACCAGGGTTATCTGACCCATGTTCAACCCTCCTTTTGTCAATTCAAACCAAACCAGTCAACCCGGGTTGAACCCCGGTCAGGACAATTCAGATACGACCTGGCTCGCAACCCGGGAGCTGCATACCAATTAGCTCAGGTGTTACAAATGGGCGAGGGCGCGGGGGTTACAGGTCTGGAGGATTATATAGAGAGCAGATGATAGTGGCATCACTAATGTGTGCAAAAACGTATAATGTCACAGAATGTCGCTTTAAAAACAGATGCGCTCACAGCTGACGTTACCGTGAGGTGGTTGGCTTACACGGTGTATTTCCGTGTAATGTAACGGCGGATGCCTCTCTCATCCAGCAGCCTTGTTATGTTTGTTTAACGTTACACTACGTTGTCCCCATTGTCCCGTCATCTACCGCTTTGTTCTTCCTCACCACGGACGTCCAGCAGCTCCCACACCTCAAAGTCTTGCCACACATCTGTGTTGTTCTCGCTCATTGTTCACTTCCAGTGTGTCTGAAAACATTCTTGCTGGCATCCCATAGTTTGTTTATCAGCCACGATAATTTGTGACAATTACGTCACGGTCTGTGCGCCCTCATTTGCAACCGAATATGTTTGTCCTGCCCGTTTGTTAGAGACCCTGGTCCGTGCCATTCACATTGAAATCGACCCTGGTCCGACCCTAGTCTGACCCACCTCTCGGCCTGGGTCGCAAAGGCGAGTCAATCACTGCTGATCCTCCACAGGACGTATGACTCCAAACTAAAGGTGCATTCAGCTGTTCTTTGTCCACTTGTAAAGTCAGAAAAGTTTAAATTGACTGGTTGTCATAACTGGGTCGAATAGGGCTCCGGTCCAGGTTTATCTTGTTCAACAGTTTCCAACACGTCCAGACTGTTAACTGACTCCTCTTCATCCTGCTGCAGCCTTTTCTTTGTTCCTGCTGGAAGCAAACACAACATTATTTTACGTTATTTATTCTTTATTTAACCAGGAAGCTCCCATTGAGATACAAAATCTCTTCTGCCAGGGAGTCCTCAAGATGGGCAGCGAAACATAATGATAATAATGATAATAATGATAATAATATACAAGTATAAATGGGGAGAGATAACAAAAAAGAAATGAAGGTAAACTGAACTCATTTAAATGCAAACTTAATTTTTTTGTTCCATCACTTTGTTTATTGTGATTTCTTTTCAACACAATATGCACAATACTGCATGACATATTCAGGGACATATCGTGTACACAAAAACAAAACAAAAAGGAAAAGACAAGAAAAAACAGAACGGAACACAGCGACAACATAGAATAAATAATGCAAACTGTATATTTGGAAGTTTAGTTTGAACTTTTATTTGGGTGTTTTATATCCATATGTCAGATGGTATCATAATACTGTGATGTACAAACTAAACCTGTTTATATGTATATGATGGCTATATCAGTACATATTTTTAAAGCAATAAAAGGATTTTTGAAATACTTTGGCATGGTTTACTACTTTGTAAATAGGTTATTAATGTGAAAAATAGTTGTAAAGTCTAATGAATGACACCTGTCTGATCATCTTTGATTGTAAGCAAATTGATACAGTTTTTGCTTTATTGATAAGTTCATAATATACCCTTTAACTGAGGAATAACAGGCTTTAGACAAAGGAATATCACATTTAACATACTAATATTAGAATCCAAACAGTGGCCTCAAAAATAATGCTAAAAGGGAACAAAGGACAGATAATAATGCATACAGTGCACTTTCATAGGTTAAGCTACTGGAGGTACCCTGCACTATATTCATTTTTAACAGTCTCTTCTGCACTATATTCACTTTTTTTAATAGTCTTGTATCACAGCTGTTACCCTGCACTATATTCAGTTTTGACAGTTTTCTTCATGTCCTTGTATTTTTATATCTGGTATATTTTTTGTACTTTGCACTACTAACTTTTTTACTGACTTTTTACTAACATGTTTTGCACTATGGAACTGTGATGCTGGAAACTTGAATTTCCCTCGGGATCAATAAAGTTAGTATCTATCTATCTATCTATCTATCTATCTATCTATCTATCTATCTATCTATCTATCTATCTATCTATCTATCTATCTATCTATCTATCTATCTATCTTTCTATTTATCTATCTATCTATCTATCTATCTATCTTATCTATCTATCTATTTCTCTATCTATCTATCTATCTATCTATCTATCTATCTATCTATCTATCTATCTATCTATCTATCTATTT
This sequence comes from Sebastiscus tertius, assembly GCA_916701665.1. Classification (NCBI taxonomy): domain Eukaryota; kingdom Metazoa; phylum Chordata; class Actinopteri; order Perciformes; family Sebastidae; genus Sebastiscus; species Sebastiscus tertius. The sequence goes on along the minus strand of CAKAOH010041803.1, from coordinate 52,258 downwards.
ATCTATCTATCTATCTATCTATCTATCTATCTATCTATCTATCTATCTATCTATCTATCTATCTATCTATCTATCTATCTATCTACCTAGACTAGATCTGTTTCCACCCGGACCTTTCTGTAAAAGGACCCTAATTCTCGTATCTGATTGGCTGAACCAACCACCAATGAACATAAAGAAAAGAGCAGGAGGTGATCTGATTGGCTGAACTAACCACCAATGAACATAAAGAAAAGAGTAGGAGGTGATCTTATTGGTTGAACCAACCACCAATGAACATAAAGAAATGAGCAGGAGGTGATCTGATTGGCTGGTCTCAGAGCGTCAAGTCTAACCGGAAACAGACAAGAAGGAGAAGAAGCTGATTGGCTGGACGAGTTGATGACGTGTTTAATGGTGGAGCGTTGCGTTAGTTAATCGTGTAGAAAATGTGTTTTGTTTAATAATTATGGAATAAATTTGACTCGTTTCATTTAATGTGGTTGGTACAGGACATAAAATGGCCACATTAGTTCTGGATAACGGAGCCTATACGGCGAAAATAGGATACAGTCTGGAGAAAGTCAGGTAACGTTACGTCCAGTAATGTGATAGCAAGGTGGCTAACGCTGCTGCCATGACAACAAACAGTCAGGTCCAGCTAGCTCACTTTAAACAAGTCCACCTATAGTTAACTGTAATATGGCGTTACAATATACCTATATACAACAATGTCAATGTTATTTAACAATTACAAAGACAGCCTTCTATCACCTGAAGAATATAGCAAGAATTAGAGGACTGATGTCTCAGCAGGATCTGGTAACACTAGTCCATGCATTTATCTTCAGCCGACTTGACTACTGTAGTCTTTACTGGTCTTCCTAAAAAATGGATCAGACAGCTGCAGCTGATTCAGAACCTGCTGCTGCTAGAGTCCTCACTAAGACCAAGAAAGTGGATCATATCAGTCTAGTTCTGAGGTCTCTACACTGGCTCCCTGTCTCTCAGAGAATTGATTTCAAAATACTGCTGCTGGTTTACAGAGCATTAAATGTTTAGGGCCAAAATACATTTCTGATCTTCTACTATGTTATGAACCATCCAGACCTCTCAGGTTCGTCTGGATCAGGTCTGCTTAGTGTCCCCAGAGTCACAACTAAACATGCAGAAGCAGTTTTTATGCACCAAATATCTGGAACAAGCTCCCAGAAACCTGCAGGACCAACTTCATCTCTGAGTTCTTTTAAATCAAAGCTTAACACTTTCCTGTTTGCTGCTGCCTTTTATTAAACCAGATAATGATCTTATATACTGCACTAGAGCTTTTACTCTTGTGTGTTATTTTCTATTTTAGCTTCTATCCTAGCTTTTATTTTTTGCTTGTTTTTATTTTCTAATCTTTAATTTTTTTATAACTGTTTTAATTATGTCTTAATGTTCTTTTGCACTTTGTTGCAATGTTCTTGATTGTTTATGTAAAGCACTTTGAATTGCCCTGTTGCTGACATGTGCTCTACAAATAAAGCTGCCTTGCATTGCTCATTGTCCTCTGAGATAGCACAGTTCTCTTGTACGGAGAAAACTAAATTCCACTCGAAAAATGGTCACTTTTATGTTTTTGATGGTTTTTGATAAATAAATTCACGATGCAGAACATCACTTGAGACGAAATATGAAGCTTCAGGGGTCAACCTGAAATTCGGCACTGGATGAATACACCAAGAAGCTGAGTTACAGCAGGGTATTTTAGGTTGTTGTCCCGTACTAGATTTAAATAATATGTTTGGACTATTATCTCTGTACAATGCATATTCTATTTTTTCTTAATACTGTGAACCTCTCCACATCCCTTAGAAAATATTTTGTGTAGCTACAATCAATATAAAAACATCATTAATGTGAAAGTGAAATTTCACACAAACAATGAAGGGCAGAAAGTTTGATCATCTTAAATAACTACAACTGATGAAAACAAAAGGAACAGTTATATTTGTAGAGTCCTGCTGTGGTTTGAGATTATTCCAGTCACGTGTTTTTTACATCGCAGGTGCTGAAAACACTTCCACTAAGGATACACCGGTGTTTCCTCGCTTATAGCTCCTCCAGCAAGCATTTTAGGAATTGGTACATCTTTCAAAATGGAGAACTGAGATTGATTTCCAGGTCACAAGCCAGAGGAGTGAGGAGACGAGGAGGCTCAAAATCGGGAAATAAGAAACAGCTCTATGTGTATTTATTGGCTTTCTTCAAATGTTTCCTCGGTGTGACCTTCTGTCCCTCTGTCCCCCTCAGCGTCATCCCAAACTGCCAGTTTCGATCCAAGACGTCCAGATTAAAAACCTTCACAGCTAATCAGCTCGATGAGATCAAAGATCCTTCGGGTCTCTTTTACATCCTCCCCTATCAGAAGGTGAGAGAGTGTACCCACATGTGGAGGCTGCAGCTTTAAGGTCACATCTGGACTGTTTTTTAATAGTTTCTCTCTCCTGTTCTTTCTCTTCAGGGTTATCTGGTCAACTGGGACGTCCAGAGGAAAGTGTGGGATCATCTGTTTGGAAAGGAGATGTTTAAGGTTTATAATTTGGCTTTTGAGGCTTTTTTTGTTTGTTATTCTGGAAATGTGGGGAATATTTTTTTATCACATTGTCTACTGATCTAATCTGATTTCATGGCCTCCTGCTCTGTTGTGTTCTGGGTCCAGGTGGATTTCGCAGACACCAGTATCATCATCACCGAGCCTTACTTCAACTTCTCTTCCATTCAGGAGTCGATGAATGAGATCCTGTTTGAGGAGTACCAGTTCCAGTCGGCTCTCAGAATAAATGGTGAGTCGAACTGGACGCTTGACTAATGTGGAGTGAGACAACACTGTAAGCATCTGATATAACAGTTCAGACTCTTAACAAGTCATCCAGAATTATTCTAGTAAAAATGAATGAAATTAAGAATCTAAAAATCATCTCAGATCCTTCACAAGACAACCCACTGCAGCACAGACACTCAACTCCTTAGCTTGTCTGTTCGGAGGATTTATCATCACACTCCTGTAACTCGGACTCACGATGGACAGTTAAAAATAAAAGGATCAGAATCGATGATATCTTCTTTTTTTATTCCACACATTCTTCTTTGTCAAAAAATGATCATGTCTAGAAGGTAACCCGCAAATCGCGGAATCTTATGTTATCGTATTGCGGTAACGTGCGTTCAAGCCGGCCGTCACTCTCACCTACGTGGTCAAATGGGCCGACGCTGCAACTGTAGAGCACCCATATACTGACATTTATGTTAAATGCATTCAAACGGCCTCGATGGAGCTGACCATGGATGTAGAAAGAGAACGGAGCTGACGGGAGAGCTAGAGATCACCTTGGAGAAGATAGAGGAAGTATACACGTGGGACTACCACCAGTTTTCAAAACAAGGTGTTAACAAAGGGAACTGTATATACAAAATACATATATGGAAATAAGAATGTAATAAATAATTCCTGACAATGACTGATTTATTTGACTTCAGGACATCTCTGACTACATACATGCTGAAAATCAAACATTTTTACTGTATTGTCCCTAGAAGTGTATGATTCAACTTTTTCCCATGGTACAGTGTTAAAAAAGTTAACAAAAATCACAATAAATCTTAATAGTGAATTACAATACTTAAAAATCCCAATACATTTCGAATCAGCACCCAAGTATCGTGATATTATTGAATCAGGAGATAGGTAAATCGTCCCAACCCTATACATTACCCACGATACAACTTTTCATCTGACAGTTGTGTGGTAGATTGTGGTGTGTTATGCTAGTTAGCAGCTAATGCAGGGTACACACTACACAAGAATCAAGCTGATATTGGCTAGATTCCTCCCTCCCAACAATTGTCAGCAAAGCCCTGATTTTGTGATGGTTCTGAACTCCAGATATTCCTGTGGTGTGAGGTATGCCAGTTGGACGTGTGTTTAATGTCTGCTGAATGTGTGTTGTTGTGTGTCGTCCAGCGGGCTCTCTTAGCGCTCATCACTACTTCCACACTAAACCCACGGAGCTCTGCTGTTTGGTGGTCGACAGCGGCTTCTCCTTCACCCACATCGCCCCCTACTGTCGCAGCAAGAAGATGAAGGAGGGCATCCGCAGGTCAGAGGACTGCAGCAATCATCTTTAACCTGCGATAACAACAACAACAACTAAATGACCTGTTATATTTTGCCTTCCAGGGTAAATGTAGGAGGGAAGCTGCTGACCAATCACCTGAAGGAGATAATTTCATATCGGTAAAGTCCCCTCATTCAACACCATTCTGTTTTCTTGTTGGTAGAATAGTGGTTCCTTCCAGTGGTAGAAATCACATTATTTCCATTGGAATATGATTGAAAATATGATATTTTTAATTAGAGCTGTCAATCGATTCAAATATTTATCGATTAATCGCATGATTATCCATAGTTAATTGAGATTAATCACACATTTTTTATCTATTCAAATTGTACCTTAAAGGGAGATTTGTCAAGTATCTAATACTCTTATCAACACTTGAGTGGGTAAATATGCTGCTTTATGCAAATGTATGTATATATTTATTATTGGAATAAAACTGAACCCGCTACAACCTGCGAAATACAGAATAGGCGATTTCAGGTTTTTAAGAGGTTAATTAAAAATGTATACAGCATTTTGGAGAATCAATACAGTATTGCAAAACATAATACCGCGATACTCATGTTTAGCAATATTTTCTTACACCCCTACTGTTTAATAACTTAAAAATCGCAAGTTGTGTTAATGCGTTAAAGAAATTTCTTGGCGTTAAAATCATGTTAACTTTTTATAAAGATCATAAGACTCTCTCTCTCTCTCTCCCTTCCAGCCAGTTACACGTCATGGATGAAACTCATGTGATCAACCAGGTGAAAGAAGACGTCTGCTACGTCTCGCAGCAGTTTTACAAAGACATGGAGATGTTACAGTAAGCCCACAGAAAACACACACAGCAGATTTAACTGAACAAATTTCAGGCTGATGACACGTTTTAATTTAAAGACTGAACAATGACTTGTTGAAGTCCCTATGCAGAGCGGTGTTGTTGTTTGACAACCACTGGAACAGCTGTTGATCAGCTGTCAGTCACTGAATCAGCCTCTGTTGCACAATATGCTGGTTACTATGAGGACAGGACAATCAAAAGTAAATGCGAAAAATTATAAATTAATAAAACTAAATACATAATTAAATAAAAGGGAAAATTAAACAGAAAATTAAATAAATAAGGGTATTAATACAAAGATAAATAAATAAAGAAGCAAATTAAAACAGAATTTTGAGGTCACCCGCCCTAACCAATCACGAGCCGAGCACGGCCGCAGCTTGTCAGCAAGAGCGACTCACAGCTGTCAATCATGACGTTTCACTCCCTTTTTATAGCATCAAATAACTAGTTAAAACCAAACAAATGACAGACAAATGAACACTTGCGCAAACATCAACGTGATAAGAACTACCTAAAATAACAGAAACCATCTTTGGGAAAAATTTATTTGATGTGTACTTTGACTTTTATGTTTGGCCCATGTCCCATCCACTAACATGCAGGGGGCGGGACTTATGACTTATACTAGGGCTGCACAATTTGAGAGAAATATGTGATAACGTTGTTGAATGTAGCATCAACGATATTACTTGCGATAAACAGATATTATAAGTGTACTCAGTTCTGCTTTTCTGCTTTTAGTATACTGAAATATAAAATACAACAAATTGCATGTTGAATTAGAAAAATGAGAAGAAATTATGTCCAACAATTATTTCTTTTATTGAACAAATTGAGCATTGAATATAAAAGGCACCAATAGAAAAATAATGATTAAACAACATTTTAAAGTACAGTTTTCTACGGCTCAAGTTAAACAAATCCCTGAGTGCAGTAACGCAGTCTTTCGCGATGTGTTTATCGTGCAAGTTGACATTGCGATGACGTTAAAAAAACGTTATATTGTGCAGCACTAACCTATACTGCAGCCAGCCACCAGGGGGGGCGATCCAGATGTTTTGGCTTCACCTTTGGCGATTTATCAGGAAGTCCCTGATAAAATATTTATTGACCGTTCTTGTGTGTGTCTGTATTCAGGATGAAGGGGGAGGAAAACACTGTGGTGAGGGATTATGTTCTACCAGATTTCAGCTCCATCAAAAAAGGCTTCTGCAAGGTGAGAAAACAGTTTAAATGTTTATCATTGTGAGTTAACGTCCCGGCCTGATGCCTCCTTTAGTGAACATGGCTGCTGTCCTCATTGTCCCTCCTTGTCTGTCCACCAGCCACGAGAGGAGATGGTCTTCAGCGGGAAGTACAAGACAGGAGAGCAGATCTTGAGGTTGGCCAACGAGCGCTTTGCTGTTCCTGAGATGCTCTTCCACCCGTCAGACATCGGCATCCAGGAGATGGGCATCCCAGAGGCCATCGTGGATTCCATCCAGTCCCTGCCAGAAGGTCAGACCACGTCTCTGCTTTACAGATCAAATTTAACAGCTGGGTCTTTAAAGTAGGGCTGTTAAAGTTAACACAATAATAACACTTTAATGCAAATTCATTTTAACTGCACTAATTTCCTGAACACATTAACGCAAATTGTGATTTTTAGGTTGTAGCGGGCTCAGTTTTAAAGTTAGAGTGAAGATACTGGTACCATATGAAACTTTTTTATCGAGTCATTTATTTATTTATGCATTTATTTTTTGTTTTGGTCGGTTCCGTCCTCCATAGTATGTGTGAGTGTGGGAATCCTCTAACAGTGTTTTTTCTGCCTTCAGAGATGCAGGCCCACTTCTACCAGAACATCGTCCTGACTGGAGGAAACATTTTGTTTCCAGGCTTCAGAGAGCGACTGGAGGCAGAGCTGCGATCACTCACCCCCGCTCACCTCCCTGTGTCCGTCCTACAACCTGCAAAGTAAGTTCAGCTTCATTTGTAGATGTACGTTGAAGCGTTACGGCGTAGACACACAGCCTACACACGTAGCATATCCACAGAAATGGAACTGCACTTTGTACAAAAGTAGTATAAAGCCTTTAAGTCGTCTACACATGATCAGCCGTAAAAATGCTCTGCGCTGGCAGTGCCATTGTTTTCTGATGGGGAGAGCGGTGCCGCCCAACTAGGTAGAAGTGCTACACTTGGCGTGGCGCACTGCTTGAAATCGCCACCGAGCTCTGCGCTCACAGTTGAAATTATTGAGGAGATATTTTACCTTCTGCCTCTGCAAGGCTCTAGACCCTGCCACGCGGTGAGTGAAGAGCAAATCTCATCTCTTATCATGTAAAGGTAGCTTTAGTGTCTCCAGAGGGAACTGCTGTGTGACATCTGGTAAATGTCCTCATGTGATGTCACTTGAGTCAGCGTCGGTTCAAGACTACAAGTTAGAAAAGTAAACAAATCTGGAGGTGTGGAGATAGAAAGAAGTGAGACCTCTGTAGCTGCTCATCTCTGCTGCAGGATACATTAGCTGCTAACTAGCATAACACACCACAATCTACCACACAGCTGTAAGAGGGAGAGGTGCGTTGGGTAATGTAGGCGGCAGGTTTTGCAAGAAAGAAGAATGTGTGGGTCGTGTGTAGAAGGGAGCCCGCAAATTGCAAAATCTGATCTGAGATATGCAAAAACTTGCAAAAACAGTCTTCCGTCTAGCTACTACGGAGCAGCAGCCCACGAGGGAAAGTGTTCTTCCAATCAGGTGCCTTGTGTCACGTGGCAGCCCATCAAGCGTCACTCTGCATCACAAATAAATGAAAGAATGTGAACCGTTACTGTGGGGAATATAAGCAAGTTTATTTATATTGCACATTTCAGCAACAAGGCAATTCAAAGTGCTTTATATTAAATATTAAACATTAAAAGCATCAAGATAAAGTGCAAAAGAAACACATTATATATGATAAAATAAGATAAACAGAAAAATGAAATAATATATGTACACATAATATTATCATTAATGGTATTTCACATCTTGTCCCGCAGTCCGATCTGTTATTCGTGGGAAGGAGGGAAGCTGCTGGCCCACAGTCCAGACTACGACGAGATCGTGGTGACACGAGAGGACTACGAAGAGAACGGACATTTTATCTGTGAAGAAAAGTTTGATATTTGACTGAAGTGAAACTCTTGGCTGCAGATTCTTCTGCATCATCGTGGACGTGGAAAAAAACATCTGCATCTTAGTAGATCAGAGTGATGAAAACTTGCCAGATGTTTAAATCTGATTTGCTTACAACATAAAACAGGATCTGCATTTAAAGTGCAAAGTGCAAAATGTAAAATGTAAAATGAAATGTTTTTTTCTACAGCAGATATATTTTATTTCAGTGTGTTTTATTTCTTTTTATACGTGTGTGTGAGAGAGCCGGCAGACATTGTGGCCTCAAGCTTTTGTTATTCTTAAAATGATTCTGTTTTTTTTCAGTTCCAGTAGAGTTGTCCCCTGTCTTTCTCCTAGTTTGTGTTTAGTTTTGGCCATTCCTATATGCCTTTTAAAGGCAAAGACTATTTTCACTTCTGGAAATCTACAAGAAACAGTAAGTAAGTTTGGTCTAAAGCAACAACGTCTTTTATTTGTATTGATATTTTCATGCAAAAAGAAGGAAGGGTCGACATGGGCAACATAATACTAATAGGGTTTTTCAGTGACACATGTAAGGGGTTACATCTTATTGGCACATATACCGTTGAAAAGGTTGACTAGGTCCAGTCCGGTGCTAATTACAAACTTGTGAATGGTAGTGTATATGTAGTCCAGTTTCTCCAGTATTTTACATATTGATCATATCATTAAAGTTAACATCAGCTTATCTATACTTACCATACTATATGTCATTGACAGTTGCAGTACACTCGTCCTTTGTTGGAGCGTTTGTCTGCACATATATCTGTGTGATGGATTTCCTGCTCGCTGTCAGAAGTATTTTAAAGAGATATTTAAGCTTCAGTTAATTCTGGATTTTACGCAGGTTTAATGTGACAAAAGAGCAACTTCTATTCCAAATATTTTCATTACCTCTTTCACAATCTATTGCCAACATGAAATAATTCAAGGGAAAGACTACACAACATGAAGATATTTTATACTTTTAATACTACAACTATTTTCCTGATTATATTTCCATACTTTTACTGAAGTAACATTTTCAATGCAGGACTTTTACTATAACAGAGTATTTTTTCAGTGGTATTAGCACTTTTACTTAAGTATCAGTACTTGTAATGAAGTACATTAAAAGTCCTGCATTGATACTGAAGTAAAAGTACTAATACCACACTGTAAAGAGTATTTTTAGTGTAGTATTAGTACTTTTACTTCAGTATCAAAACAGGACTTTTACTTGTAATAAAATATTTTTACAGTGTGGTATTAGTACTTTTACTAACACTACTTGTAATGAAGTATTTTTACAGTGGTATTAGTACTTTTACTATCAATACTTGAAAAGAGTATTTTAACAGTGTAGTATTAGTACTTTTACTTCAGTATCAAAACAGGATTTTTACTTGTAATAAATATTTTATAGTGTAGTATTAGTAATTTTACTTCAGTATCAAAACAGGACTTTTACTTGTAATAAAGTATTTTTACAGTGGTATTAGTACTTTTACTTCAGTATCAAAACAAGACTTTTACTTGTAATAAAATATTTTTACAGTGTAGTATTAGTACTTTTACTTCAGTATCAAAACAGGACTTTTACTTGTAATAAAGTATTTTTACAGTGGTATTAGTACTTTTACTTCAGTAACAGTACTTGTAATGAAGTACATTAAAAGTCCTGCATTGATACTGAAGTAAAAGTACTAATACCACTGTAAAAATACTTAATTACAAGTATTGATAGTAAAATTACTAATACCACTGTAAAAATACTTCATTACAAGTATTGATAGTAAAAGTACTCATACCACACCAGTCATTTTAAACCAAGGTAGTGGTTAGAAGGGAGCCAGCAAACTGGGGGGGAAACTCTCGCGAGATTGTTATATTTATGCATTAACTTCAATAAGTTAAGGTTAGGGCGTCCTGCAGCGAGTCTCGCGAGAGTTTTTGTACATTTTTGCAGATCTCGGATGAAATTTCGCGGTTTGCGGGCTCCCTTCTAGACACGACCTTGAACCAGGGCCTCGAGCTCCTAAAACGGGTTGTGGCGGGAAACAAGCCGACATTCAAAGACGCTAGCTCGGTTAGCTTAGCTCGGTTTAGTTTGTGTTGTAACGACCAGTTGGTGTCTAACTTTACTCAGAACATGATTATCCACCTATAAGCCAGAATAGAAGATCCGTTTGATGTAAATAACTAACTAAAGTCAGGTTGTGTCCGTCTGTAGGTACATCTGTTAGCATCAACCGCTAAGCTAACGTTAGCTTGACGTTAGCTTCCGAGCTAGTAGCATTAGCAGAGTCCAGGTTAACAGAGAGAGATCGAGCTAACTGAGGACTAACATCAACTAGAGCAGGTTGGAAGAATGGCAACAGCGAGAAGACAGACGAAGAAAAAACACCCAGAAGCTAAATTAGATAAAGTGTTTGATTTTACAGAAGAAGATGAAAAGAAAGGCCTGAGCGGCTCAGAGGATGACGTCAGAGAGCGTAAGTATAAGGTTACCTACCATAGCTATCAGAATCAGGATGGTGCTTATTGCCAGGTGTAAGAGGTATACACTAGGAATTTTCTTTGGTTTGTTGGTGCAAGTCAAACAGTATAATAACAAAAGAATAGATAAACGTTAGATTAAAATAAGAATAAAAATGTACAGTTTACAAAATAAGCTATAAACATGATATAAACAGATCTAGAACTAATGTTCAGTGCTGTGATGCAGCTAACTCAAGCTGTTTTTTTTTGGTCGAAGTCTCCTGTCTGGGGCACACACATGCATCCTCCTTCACGTCAGGTCGCCTCCAAGCATATGTATATGTGCATGCATGTTAACCCATGTAGCTATATTTTCCCTTCTGTTAGACTCCATCTCAAAACCATCCTCCATATTCCTTATTTTCTGAGTTCCCTTTTCCATAACTTTTACCTCTTGAACTACACTTTTCCACTTTATAAAATCTGGGGGTTTAGTTTTTTTTCCCACCCTTTTGTTATTTGCTTCAGTGCTTTTTTTAATTTCAAATTTACAGTATTCATAGTAACAGCAGAAAACATTAAAAACATTTACATACATAAGAAGCATAGCGAAAACATAAACAAAGAGCTGTGTCAAATGTAAAAGGACAACAGAAATGAAACAAAACCAACACAAAATAATAAAATAGGTTTTTTGAAAAGGTCTTCTGTGAACTTAAATATTTATAACCAAAACAGATTTAATACAATACATGTGTAAAAAATGTGTAAATGATTTGCGTTACTTTCACCACAGGGAATTGGGTTAACCATAGCTGATGTGATTGCATTACAGTTGCTCCCATTGTAGAATAGAAATATATATATATATATATATATA
>CAKAOH010041803.1:0-40764 GCA_916701665.1 Sebastiscus tertius | reverse complement strand
AAACAAAGAGCTGTGTCAAATGTAAAAGGACAACAGAAATGAAACAAAACCAACACAAAATAATAAAATACACACAATAAAAATAAATATTTAAGTAGATAATAATTAAAAAGACCACGCGAGAGTATGACAATAATTTCACTTAAAAACTTTAAAGATATTGCATAAATTCATTGTTTGCATTGCTTTTTTGTTTTGTGAGGAAGAAATTGTTTATTTCAAATTTATAGTATACATAGTAACAGCAGAAAACATTAAAAACATTTACATACAAAAGAAGCATAATGAAAACATAAACAAAGAGATGTGTCAAATGTAAAAGGCCAACAGAAATGAAACAAAACCAACACAAAATAATAAAAACACACACAATAAAAATAAATAAATAATTGGTTATAATAATAATTAAAAAAGACCATGTGAGAGTATGACAATAATTTCACTTAAAAACTTTAAAGATATTGCATACATTCATTGTTTTTTTTGCTATTTTGTTTTGTGAGGAAGAAATTGTTGACAGATATAGATCCATTTCTTTCATAAATACAAAGAAATTAGGCTTTTTTTTTGGTAAATTTACACTTGTGAATGTGGAACTTCGTGAGAATTAAAATCAAATTATTAAGAAAAAATGCATTACTGTATTTGTCACTGTAACCATAGCAACCAAATATAATATTTCTATAGTACAGTGCAAAATCTGAGAAAAATGTGAACAAGTATAAAATTATTGACATTTTTCCACAATTCACATGTAAATTTACAGGACCAGAATAAATGAGAGCAAGTTTCAGGATGTGATTCGCAGAAGGAACAATTCACATCTATATGTCACTCTTAAACTTCTGTAAGAAATGTTTCACTGGATAGAATCTGTGGATCAACTTAAATGACACCTCTTTTACCTTATTTGTTAGAAGGAACTTTTGCGGTAAGGACCGAACTTTCTTCCAGTCAATATCACTAACAAAATTACTGCAATAAAATGTTTTGTTATTTGCTTCAGTGCTGTGATTCTAAATTCTAAATAAGTAACCTTCATCTTTACCGAGACCAATAGGAGGTTTCCCAAGTATGATATGCTCTGCTTTTAAATACAGAGGTTTTTTGAAAAGATCTTCTGTGAACTTAAATATTTATAACCAAAACAGATTTAATACAATACATGTGTAAAAAATGTGTAAATGATTTGCGTTACTTTCACCACAGGGAATTGGGTTAACCATAGCTGATGTGATTGCATTACAGTTGCTCCCATTGTAGAATAGAAATATATATATATATATATATATATATATATAAACATAGAGAAATTATAAGAAAACAGAAAAAAAGTATTTAAAATATGTGCATTACACTACAATATAACAACAATAAATATGGACAAATAGTAATAAGAATATTAATTTGAATATACAGTATAAATAAATGCAGTATTAATCCAGAGTATAGTTGCACAGTTATTGTATTACCACGTTGATGCATTGTAGTCCATTATAATATATATTATTCTGAAATGGGCCATTCTGTGTAATGAGTACTTTTAGTATTTTAATGTATATTTTAATGCTAATACATTTGTACTTAAGTAATATTTTAAATGCATGACCTTTTACTTGTAACAAAGTATTTTCACACTGTATTATTTCCAGTTTTACTTGTAAAAGATCTGAATAATTCTTCCACCACTAATATTAGCTTTTGATACCTGTCCAGCTAATAAAAGGACAATAATAACTGATTTTTTTTATTTCACAAGATGAAACTCCAATAGTGGACAAGATGGCTAAGAAGAGACCTGCAGCTGACTTTGAAGAGGAGGGGGTCACACGTGCTATGGGGTATTAATACCATTTTATAGCCTCCTTTATTAGCTACTGATATAATGTGCATTAGCTAACATTAACCTATATATGGAAGTAACATTTCTCTTTCCTCACTTTCAGGAATGAGGTACAGACTATGTTGGAGAAATTTGGAGGTAAGCAGCTTTGTGCAGGTCTGTGCCTGTTTGTTTTTCCTCTGGTTGTAGCATGAATGTGGTACAAAAGTTTAGTCTTGTTTACTTACTCTTTGATCAGGTATTTACTGACTTTAACCACAGTATTGGTGATGTTATACTATGTGTATATATATATATATATATATATCCCACACTATGTTATTTACTGTTCTGGTGTACACTGTTATAGTTGATGGTATCATGTTGTATGTAAAGTAATGTATTGCTATCAAAACTCTCATATTGAATTGGCACCAGTATTAATATAATAGTGACTATCGCCAGCTTAGTGTGACAGAAACGTATGCAGTGCTGTGATTATTTGCTTCCAGCTGATATCAGCAAGGTGATGCAGGCCAAGAAGAAGCGTCTGGAGTGTCTGACCAAGAACTACATGAAGGGAAGCCAACACAAACTGGAGCAGCTGTGGAACAGCTATCACGCCCAGAGGTTGAAATAAACTATTGATATTATTGAAATTAAGTCACTGCAGCAGATTAAAAGATGAGAAGGCAACATTACACAACTGAGAATTACTATGCCAGGATATATGAAGGGGAAAATTAATTTGAAAGTATGAAATTATATTAGTTACAGTATTATGAATTTAAATGAGCATTAATCATTATTTACATTACCATTCATTAATCTTGTGAGATGATCTTTGATGATCTTTCTGAGATAAACATCTCAGAAATCTTACAAATGGTCGTCACAAATCAGCATTCAAGATGTCTAAAGTACATTTACTCAAATACTGTTCTTCAGTTCTGAGGTACTTGTACTGTACTTGAGTTTTTCTATTTTCTGCTACTTTCTACTTCTACTCCACTACATCTCAGAGGGACATATTGTACTTTTAACTCCACCACACTTATTTGATCACTTTAGTTACTTTGCAGATTCAGATTATTAATAAAACAAAATCTAATCAAAAAATAATTTATTATGTAATGTTATAGATTAAAATAATCTATTTGTTTATTCACAAACTACCCAGCAATATATAAGGTAATTAAAAGTAGCTCCACCTTTACCAGCTGCAACATTAATGTGATGAACACATTAATGCATCAATAGTTAGAAACTAGCTTAGCACAAAGACTGGGAACAGGGGAAAACTGCTAGCCTAGCTCCAACAAAAGTTAAAAAAGTACACCTTCCAACAGCCAGTGGTGGAAAGTAACAAAGATCATTTACTCAAATACTTAAATTTAGAGGAGTATTTCCATTTTCTGCTACTTTCTACTTCTACTTCACTACATCTCAGAGGGAGGTATTGTACTTTTTAGTGCATTTATCTGACAGCTTTAGTTACTTTTCAGATTCAGATTATTAAAACAAAATCTAATCAACTAATAAATAAATTACCAGCCGTATATAAAGTCATTAAAAGCAGCTCAACCTTTACCAGCTGCAATAATAAAGTGATGTACACATTAATGCATCAATGATTATAATCTGCATAATGAGTACTTTTACGGTTGGTACTTTAAGTATATTTTGATGCAAATACTTTTTACTTGCGTAAGAGATCTGAGTATTTCTTCCACCGCTGCTTAAAGTTGCTAAGTTTAAAATATGTGTATGTGTGCAGGCAGAAGATGACTCACCAGTACTCCCAGCAGGTGACCTCAGCGATGCAGCAGTGGGAGGCTGAAGCCCAGCGAGCAGAGGAGCAGGAGGAGAAGCTCAACGTCTGTTCACTTCCTTGTTTGATTGGTTAGATAGGGACGCAGGTTTGATGCCCTGTGACCTCATTTAAAAGAAAAATCTCCTCCGATTCAATTTATTGTTAGATAACAGCTGAGACCCAGTAATGCAAAGTTCATCACCAACAGCCGGAGATTTTTTGCATGTCTCTTCATTGTGTTTAAAGCCGGTATTTGTGCCCAGTGTCAGATAAAGATCAGGCTCCACTAATATTATTAGTATTATACTATTTGTAGAATTAGATTCCAGTGGTGGCTGCGTAGGATTGTTTCTGACTCTTTGATCTAAACATTTCCAATAACTCCAGAGCGTTGTTAAGTCCAAAAGTCAACATTTATTGAAGAAAGAATCCAATTCATACCACGTTTTTATCTTGCGAAATATTCTGCCTCAATCCATATTTGTTTTTTTTAACCAGGAAATCCCTTGACATAGAATCTCTTTTCCGCGGGAGACCTGGGCCAAAACAGCACACCAGTTACAGTTTAAACACAACAGGCAGGAAATACAATCATCAAACACACAAGGAAGAGACTAAACCAGCTCAAATGAAAGCAGTTGCATTTCTCAGTTACAGGGACTTTTAACATGGCTTTACATTCTTCTTATTTTGTTGGTGTTTAGCCTTTCAAACACAACCTTTTCACTGAGGTCAAAAAACTGTTTACACTCCCGTTTGCTGCACACAAAGGTAATACCTGTATTACCGGGGCGGTCCAGCAGCAATCTAACAGCACCATCAATTATATTTATATAAACACAATAACATTTTTTTTTCTTTTTATTAAGGTGACAACAGACATTCAAAGCTTCATACCTCAACAGAAGCTTTGAATGTAACATTCAGTACAGCCCTAACTACAGGCCACTACAGAATGAAAAAGTATCGCACCGCTATGATTTGTTAAAGTCAGTCATGAGGAATGCCGCTATTTCTTGCCCTTCATAATATAAAATAGGTGTGTGTATATGATTTATCCATCCTTTTTTTGTTTTAAACAAGTGAGTATCACATTGTGAATAAATAAATATATAAAGAACCCAATGAAGAATTTAGGAACGGGTAAAGACAACATTTAGTGGTTTCACTTTTTACATTTTGAACAGTTCAAACCGTTAAAAAGTGAGTTAAATAGTTTGGAGAATCTGACACTGTGGAAAGGGAGAATAACTACTTCGGCACTGTTTAGTACATTAGATAACTATATAGACACCTATTTTAAGTGTAGCACAGGCGGTTTGTATGTATGGGTCCGTCATGGCCAGGAAACATGTGGTGCATTAAATGCAACATGTAAATGACATAACTTCTAATTTAAATATACACACTGACAGCTTGTATTTATTGATGAATCAGAATGATCACATGAAGAAAAATGAGAGTGAGAGAGACTCTGTGTTTCTTCTCTCTGCAGAATATGTTCAGGCAGCAGCAGAAGATCCTGCAGCAGGCCCGAGTGGTTCAGAACCAGAAGCTGAAGACGGTCCGAGAGCTCTACGAGCAGTTTGTTAAGGTGAACCTCAGTGTTTTCATACATGATGTTACATTCTACTGCAGGAAATTATCACTCAAAACATCTTATAAGCTTCTTATGAGTGTTTTTAAGTTCAGATAGTGTTTGTTAGCTGGGACAGAAGTGTAATTCATGCCAGGATTGACCGTGTAATATGATTTTAAAATAATAATAAAACAAGTGAAGACGTTTAGTTATCAGATACAGAATGCACTGCAGGAAGGAAATGGAGACAGGTGTATTTGGCTACAACCAGGTGTGAAAGTAGGCCGGTACGGTCCGGTACTCCGTAAGATTCAGTGGCGGTACTCAGTACCGGGAAAAGGGACAGCAGCCTACGCCAAGGAGGTTATGTTTTCAGTTCGGGTTGACTGTTTGTACACGCATTAAGGTCTGTTCAGACGGGGAGCGACACTCCACTTGCGTACTCGCTTGGATCTGCGGGGTCTGACTGCTCCTCGTGCAGACAAGCGCTCCGCGAGTAAATGCCAGGCGCTATGCGTGGCAACCATGGAAACGGCATCTGTGCACTCTGTAGGCTGTGTATCCCTGCCGATACAACTGTAACTGTAAGGAGAACAATATCAATCGATGAAGGTTGGGGTAGCCTAGTAGTACCAGCAAGAACATCAATCTACTTTCACCCCTGGCTACAACTCTGTCACCAGAATGCTAAAAGGTCCCATATTATAAAAAAGTGAGATTTTCTTATTTTTTTTATTATAAAGCAGGCTTAAGTCCTACATAATTTATTCCTGGTTGCAGTGTATGTGAATGTCATCAGCTGACAGTAAGTACACATGGAACCAAGCTGTTGCCTAGCAACGCAATTCTGTTGCAATTCCATCGCAATTCCGTTGAAATGCGCTAAAAGAGAGCGTTTCAGACAGAGGGTGAATACAGGCATATTCAGGCCAACAGTATGCGGAAAATAACGTTTTTTTTGTAAACATGTTCTAGTAGAAACACAAAACACAAGTATGAACCTGAAAATTTGCATGATATGGGACCTTTTAAATGAAGAAAAAGTCCAACTGGATGTGTTTCCTCCAGAACATGGAGGACATGGAGAAGAGTCATGATGCTTTCCTGCAGGGGGCGCAACAAGAGCTGAGGAAAGAGATGGCCACCCTGCAGAAAAAGATCCTCATGGACACAGTGAGTGCAGATGGTAGAGTTAGGACCGATTTCTGTTCAGTTTGACTCTCTGTGAAGCTATAACATTACTGCTAATGTGAGACTGATTGAATGCTCTGGTGAAACTTTGTTATAGAGAGGTGAAGTTCCGCCCCTTCCTGTGACTTCCATGGGAACTTATTTCAGAAAAATATGAACTGTAGTCAACGGAGAGAGACAAATATTTTTTTGATCCCGTTTGAATTGCGCCATGAATCACACATATGAAATTTCACAATTTAAAAGATAATTTTGCAAAACCAGAAAGTCTCAGTTTGTTGTAAAACAGTTGAAGTATCAGACTGTGAAAATACGTAATTAGAAAGACGACACACCCAATCACAGAGTATTTTGCAACGGCTTTGAACGCGGCTCAGCCAATCATAATCAAGGACTGGAACTATCCATTTTATGAGAGAACATAGATAACAGCTTCAGTTCCCCGCCAGAAAGGGACCTTGTCTGGTAAAGCGATGAAAATATTCTAAATATAGCGTACACTTAAACTGATATAGATTTTTTTAGGTGGGCCTTTTTTTGACGAACATGCATATAATGTCACATCCTGTTTGTTTCCACAGCAACAACAGGAGATGGCCACAGTCCGTAAATCGCTGCA
Source organism: Sebastiscus tertius (assembly GCA_916701665.1). Lineage (NCBI taxonomy): Eukaryota > Metazoa > Chordata > Actinopteri > Perciformes > Sebastidae > Sebastiscus > Sebastiscus tertius. The sequence continues at coordinate 33,740 of CAKAOH010041803.1, read as the reverse complement.
GTCCATGCTGTTCTAGCCTGCTGTTACCACGGCGACGGAGCTAATCCTAGTATAAGGATGCATTCTTGGTTGGTGTTGCCATGGTTACTGTAGTTGTAATCCTGTAGTGTTGTCATGGTTGCAAAACTGTATTAACAGAGTTTTGTTTCCACAGCAACTCTGTTCTGTTACAGTTTGTGATTTCAGATCCTTTTCTACTTGTTTTAATAGAAATATGAATTGTCTGTTTTCATAGCTGACGTTTGTTTTAGTTCATTGTGCTGCTTTCTTAATTTTACGTCTGTCCACGAGAGAGAACAAGACAGCTCGCTCAATTAGAAACAAAGATATCTCTTTTACAAATGCTTTGTCTGAATTAATTGGTGGAAAAGTTGAGACAAAAAGTTGGTGATCAAAATTTCACACACAAATCATCTTGACCGTCTGTGAGAGTGTAAAAAATAAACAACTCTTTTGGTACAGCCCACTTTGATGCCGTCTGTCATTTCAAACTCATTCAGTTTGAATATACTGTCTTTCAGAGGTTGTAGCGGGCTCATATCGTATGATCCTATACTTCTATCATAATGATCTAAACCCCTTATACACTTGTACAATTTATTCTAATTAATTAATTAATTCCTTCATTCATGTTTATTTCTGATTTATGACTAGAGGAACTTGACACACAGTGCTGAGCTGCATCTCTAATCTTCATGTTCCCAGCTTTCAGATGATGTACACCACTTCTATGTGACATCTACTGTTGACCTGCTATCTCCCCCTAAATACTCACTTTCTGAGAAAAAACTGCAGTCATTCTCTGGATCCAGCTCCTGTTTCATACAATAATAACAAATAATAAACTTTATTTATATGGCACTTTTGAAAGCAAAGTAGACAAACAAGACAAATGATGATAAAAACTATTTAAAAAGGTCTAAAAGGTTATACAACATTGAGCAAAAGGAGCTACATAAGAAAAAAAGTAAAATAAGTAGGCTAAAATAAATAAATATATATATATATATATATAGTATTTGTGTGGATGTGACACAAAACAAATACAAAAATATATATTTATGGATAGTAAAATATAAAATATTTGCAGATCATTGATCACATTTGTGGAATGTCTTCTGTGGGTTACAACTAATAAAGTCAAATAAAAACGTCCATAGTTTTCTTGTTCAGGGAATTTTCTCACGTGGACAATAAAACTGAAATTGAAACTTTAACTTTCTGAATCTTCGGTACTTTTTTGTTGTGACTACGGAAGTTCCTGCACTTATTTTGAAGTGCAACTTCCGGTCTTGAGTCCCAGCGACTTTCTCCACAGCAGGTCGTCCGTCAACAAACTGAAGAAAAGGAGGACATCATTCAGGTAAAGTTAACAGATATCACCTTTATAGTATTGTTATTATTAGCAGCAGTAAAGTGTAATTAATTTTTACACCGATTCATCGTCGTGTTTGTGTATTTGTAGCTACTTCTGCCAGATCTCTGTGCTAATTTAGCTAACAAATGCTACTGAGTGATTTCCTGTGGCGGGTTTGGTAACAACCAAAGGTCCATTCTCACTCAACCAGTCAGTCTCTAATGCTTCATCCTCCTAAATGCCTCACTAGCAGAGGTCAGTTTTCTATAAGATTTAGGGGAACCAAATTATGGAGTAGCTTTTCACATCTATCAATAAACTGTTCATCTGTCAAATGTTTCAAAAGTCACTTAAGGAGTCATTTAATTGCTGTTTGTAATTGCTTTTCCCCATGTTGGCCATGTATCTGTTTTTTATTTTTGCCCACTCACAATGCCCAGAAGTCTTTATAGATATTTAAATCAATATCCTCCTCCCAAACACTAACCATACACTTCCACACCACACATACACTTATCTTTTTTTTATATATTTGCTGTATTGTTATTTTATATATCTTGTCCTAATTGTTTGTTATCACTATTATGTAGTCATATTATTTCTTTATATTAATCTTGTCTCTAGGTGGAGGCTTCAGATAAGCCCAGTGGGGTTTTTTTGCCTCTTCCTGCACTGTTTATTATTCATTTATTTTGTTTATGTTGTGTAGTCTTAAATTGTGCAAAATAAATAAACACCAAAATTACAGACACAGAGACACACACACACTTATCTTTTTTTGATATATTTACTGTATTGTTATTGTTATTATATATATCTTGTCATACTTTTTTATCACTATTATGTAGTCATATTAATTCTTTATATTAATCTTGTCTCCGGGTGGAGGCATCAGATAAGCCCAGTGGGTTTTTTGCCTCTTCCTGCACTGTTTATTTTTCATTTATTTTTTTGTTATGTTGTATAGTCTTAAATTGTGCAAATTAAATAAACTAAACTAAAGCAGTTTTTAGTTTAGTCTTCGTATGTTTTTCTCTTTTTTGCTTCTGGTCACTTTTATTAGTATGATCTGTAGAAACAATAACATAGGATGAATTATTCGGTGCTATGTTTGTGTCGTTAACCTCTTCTACAATTCCTTTTTTCCTCAGGTGAATTGTGCTCAACACCTGGATGACATGAGTCTGAATTCAAGGTGATTATAGAGTTGGGAACCAGGTGTTTTAACAACAGTGATGGAGGAGCCGTTAGCAGGCAGTCCCTGCTCGTCTGATCCGGACAGTCCTGGAGGTCTGAACCGAGGCTGCCTCCTCGACCCGGCTGAAGTCCTCTACCATGATCTCTCCATCATCGTCCCAGAAACACCCAGGTAACACGGCTCCTCGTCTCACCTGTACATGTGTTACATTTATATAAATATCTATGTGTATAAATGAAACCATTCATACAGAGAACACTGTAGTATTAGCAGTGCTGGAGGAAGTATTCAGATCTATTACTGTACTAAAAGTGCTAATACACACTATGAAAATACTCCACTACAAGTTAAAGTCCTGCATTCAACAGAATATAGTTGTAGTATTCTCCAGTAAAAGTATTGATGTGTCAGTAATCAGTGTTTTCCTATCATCTATCTGATGTTTCTGGATTAATATTACCGCTGCATTAATGTGCATGTTGTATTTTAACTCCTTTATATCCTGTTGGCTAGTTTAATCTGCAGCAATTGCATGCATTTTCAAACTATTGTTTGGTTGTATGTTTCTCAGCCCTCAGCTTGGCAAACGGAGGAGACGCGGTCGCATAACAGAGGAACATTTCAGTCCTGTAAGTCAGTATGAACAGATTTAGGTAACTGCATTCTCACAGTCTCCAGCTCTGTGTGTCCTGATGTTGACGGCGGTGTCTTTCTGTCCTCAGGTTGCCGTCGGCAGATCTCCAGGAGGACCTGAACTCTCACATAAATCCAAACGCAGACGCTTGGCTGCAGCGATGGGAGAGCAAAGCGTCGGCTTCGTTCCGGCTTCATCTCTCAGGACGTTTCCTCTGGACAGCTGGCTGGAGGCCCCGCTGTCCACCGCGTGCTCCTCCTCCTCTTCCTCCTCCTCCTCCTACCTCACACCAATATCAGAGGAGGAAGTGGAGGTGGCTTCTACTGTGGCAGGCTCCACATTAGAAGCCAGTCCTGCTTGTCTCAGCCGGAGGATGACGCCAGCGAGGGCTTCAGCATCATCACCACCGTCCACCTCCGAGTCTCTGTCCTTCCTCACTGCAGAGGAGAGGAGATGGCTGAACGGCGAGCAAGGAAACACCTCGACAGGTGAGGGGAGAGATGTCAGATATTTACAGCAGCTGTGTATCATGATTTCACTGGCACCAAAGAGGCACAGCTCATGGAGGCAGTTAACCCTTTGAGACCCACAATAGACCCATTTTGTCTTTTTTAGGGGGAGATAGCAGGTCAGCAGTAGATGTCACATAGAAGTGGTGTACATCATCTGAAAGCTGGGAACATGAAGATTAATTTGAGATGCAGCTCAGCACTGTGTGTCAAGTTGTTCTAGTCATAAATCAGAAATAACATGAATTAATTAATTAATTAAAATAAATAATGAAAGTGTATAAGGGTTTTGAACATTATGATGGAAGTATATGATGGTCATTTCCATGCTTTATTATGTCTCATAAGTACATTTTTGGGTTGATAACATTTGTTACACAGTTTTGGTGCTAAATTTAACCATTTTTTACCACTGGAGAATTCATAAAAATGATCAATGATCCCTCCAAAGTACCACATTAAGACACCAAGACCTTGAGGAACACAATAGAAAAAGCCATGCTGTGATTTGGGATCAAAAACGTTTGACATTGGGAGATTTCTGTAAGAATTGCAACTTTCGGCGATTGGATGGCGAGCACTTCTGTTGTGTAAACTGCTCAGAAACCCCCTTATTGTCAATCTAGCTAGGAAAACCATCCATCCTCTGAATGCTCTAGGTCTCTAGTTTGTGGCTGTAAAGTTTCATGAGGCTGTAATTATCCTAGAGGTCACCACAGGTCATTTGATACAGTGAGGTCAAGTTTCAAAAAATGGTCTCACTACAATGAAATGTCTACTACGGGAACTAACATCATCTCACATGAATACAGTTGGGCTCATTGGATCCTCAAAAGTCTCAGCTTTACAGTGATACCCAATTTATGTACCATGACAGTTTTTCCTCACCAAAATTTAGCGTAACTTCTTGGCGTTATTTAGCCTCCTTCGTGGCAAGCTAGTATGACATGGTTAGACTTTAGGTATTCTAGTTTCATATGATACCAGTATCTTCACTCTGGCTTTAAAACCTGAACCTGCTATATTCTCTGAAAGTCAGAGGAGGTTAATGTACTTTAAAACCCTAAGAGCCTGATTGAGTCAATACTTCTTCTCTGTCAAACCTGAAGACACAGACACACGATGCACATATTGATATCATTCGGTCGGTGGGACTTCCACTTCCCCAAGATATTATTATCTCTGATGTCCACTCTGAATAAATGTCCATAAATCACCTTAGAAATCAGAGAAAAAAAGATGCTGGGGGAATTATTGTTGCAATCTGCTGGGAAGTAGAGAAATATTCTAGGTCACATCGTCTCTTCTGGTTTTCCATCATACTTTCATACTCTCTCGTGAAGTTGGGTAATAAATGTAATTCTATGTGATATTAAATAAGGTCTTGAATTTAATTTCTGAAAAAGATGATTTAGTCTAAAACTTCTGCTCCTAATTGGACGTATGAAGACAGCCTCAGCAACAGTTTCAGCTCTTTGGTCCTGATCAATAATTTCTTCTTTAGCAGCACCGGAGGAGATCGTCATCAGTGACGATGAGGAGGCCGTGGTTCGCTCGGCTCAGGAGGAGGAAGACGAGGCGCTGGCTCGAAGCCTGCAGGTAGGATCCTTCACCTGCAGGGGGCGGAGCCAAACGACTCACCTGTGTGAAAATGTTCACGATGCTCTTTGTTTGCTCACTCAGGCCGTGTTTGACCGAGAGGAGTCACACCAGTACCACCACCATCTTCATCAGCTTCACCACCATCATCTTCATCAGCAGAGCCACCATGGGGTGAGACAGACACTCACTTCACATTTAAAATAAAACGTCCTCTAGTCAACAATTCATCCTGCTAACAAACATTATGTGTGTGTATATAAAGTGTAAATATATCTTATTGTATTAGGAAACATCTCAGGTCATCAGAAGGTCAATTCACACCAAGAGCAAAGCAAATTTTCGCCTCGCTTTACTCGCATTAGTCGGACCTCCAGTATCATTTGTGTTCATACGCTCTAGATGCGCCAGAGAGGAGGAGGAGCTTGACTCCATAGATACCAACAACTTTTCTTTCCTCCATTTCCTCCATCAACCATGGAAGAAATGACCACTGTTGCTGCTTTATACATGTTGTCAAAGTCCCAGATATGTCAGGAAAACCAAAGGCAGACGTGTCTGGGTTCATAACATCACCCGGCGGCGAGCTGTATTCACATACAGTGCAATTGCGCTGACTGTATCTAGCAGCCACACATCGCTACTGCAGTATAAACCCAAAATAAACAGATTGTGCTGTGATTTAATATCAATAAACAGATCAAAATGATGCTGTAATAGTAAAAAGTCTGAATTCATGCTTTGTCAGGTCTGTCCACAAGATGACAAGTAAAGAACTTTTAAAATTCTTGTTTTCTGAATAGAGTTTGGATGGATCAGTGCCAGGCTATGCAGCTGCTCCATCAACACTCAACATAAAGTTATCTAGACATAAATACGGCAGCGACGTTGTTGTTTCTACCATCGACAGTCTGTGGTTTCTACACAGAGTTTGGTCCGGTCTCTGTACAGATATGATGTACTATCGTAGCTCTGGGTGACCACAGACACATACAAGATTTATTTCCTCCATTTCTGATTCAACAACGTCAGGACGTCAGTGACGACAGGAGGACAATCTCAACACTGAGAGGCTTTCACCACACAGCGTTATGAGAATTTCCTGCTCCAGTTGAAATATTTCAACTCCCGCAAATTTTGCGTGTTTGCAACGCCTGGCGCCTCTTAGCATTGACTTCGTATATAATCGCGTCGCGTGAAAAGTCCGCTTCACTCTTGGTGTGAATGCCCCATTACATATGAACAGGAAGTGCTGTAATAAGTGAAGTCAAAGTTTTGACAGCAGTAACTTGTTCTGTGCAGTACTACCCGTATATGGAGCCCGGCTGGATGCCTCATTTACTGGCTGCTGTCTCTCCGCTGGTCGACTTTGAAGACGGTAAGATCATAAACACACTCAGCTCAGAGCATTTTACACAACTGTTGTTTTATAATATTTGTATAATAATTAATTGTGGCGTCTGGGTTTCTGAAGGCAGGACAGACAGATTTAAACTGGCATCAATTAAATGACTGTTGTCTTGTTTAGTGGACTAATTATTAATGAAGGTTCAGCTCTAACCTCAGTGGTAAATACACTGCTTCCTGTCGATGCTTCACAATAAAAGCTGCCAGTGTTTGTTGAAATCTTTTAATGTGAAGCAGCAGCAGTAAATGTTGTGTTAGCATTAGCAGTAACCTACTTCAACTGATACAGCTGCTGTGTTTCTACAGATCTGATTGGTCAACACAGGAGACGTGGGCGGGGCAGACGGAGGAACGCCCAGTCTGAGCTTTCAGAAGACCATCAGGGGAACGACTACGAGGTGAGGAAGAGGAAAAAACAATGTGTAGATACATCCACCAATAAATACTAGGGCTGTCAATCTGTTAAAATATTGTTTTATCTGTTCAAAATGCACCTTAAAGGGAGATTTGTCAAGTATTTAATACTCTTATCAACATGGGAGTGGGCAAATATGCTGCTTTATGCAAATGTATGCATATATTTATATTGTTGGAAATCAATTAACAACACAATGTACAGCCCCCCTCCCCGCCCCCCCCATAACCCAACACAAAACAATGACAAATATTGTCCAGAAACCCTCACAGGTACTGCATTTAGCATAACAAATATGCTCAAATCATAACATGGCAAACTTCAGCCCAACAGGCTGAACTCACCAAACTAACTCACCAAAATTTAACGTAAGTTTATTATCGCATTAACTTTGACAGCACTAATTTTAATTGATGTGAAAGAGAGAAATGACTCCGACATATATAACAAAAATGAAGCCTGGAAGAGTTCTGGATGTTTTTACGGTAGACTGCTTTATAACATGAATGCTGTATTTCTACTTTTTATCTTGCACTTGTCACAATGAAAGATAAAATATTAATAACTCTCCAGAGTTGTTCAATCTCTCCTCATAATATTATCAACACCTGCTGTGTTTTGGCGTCTAATGAACCTTCAAACTCGTGGTTTTGTTTCTCAAACTGGGCACGTTTCACCAATTTAAATATTTAATCCATAATGAAAATAATCATTAGTTCAAAATGAGCTCCAGCTCAACCAACTACAGTAGAATCCTGCTTTTCCATGAATGCATGAGTAATAATAATGTAATGATAGAATATATAACAGTACATCAGTCCGTTTCTTGTAGTTCTGTCATATTCTGACTGCTGACGTCGGCTTGTTTTTCTTTCAGGCTCTTCTGGCGTTCGAGGAGCGTCAAGGATCCGTCGTGTCCAAAAAGATGAGTCGGAGGGAAATCCAGAGGTTTCCCACCAAAACCTTCCAGTCTGCCAACAGCTGCGAGAACACTCAGTGAGTCCAACAGCTGGTCTGACCTCAGTATTGATTCATTGTTATGTTATTGATCAAGGCTGTAACGGTTCCTGTATTCATGCTGAACCGTCACGTGATTACAAGTTCCGTTCATGCATTATTATCACGTGAGTTAACGTGATAATAATGCATGAACGTAACTTGTGATTTTTAGGTTGTAGTGTTCTCAGTTTTAAAGCTAGAGTGAAGATACTGGTATCATATGAAACTACAAAACCTAATGAATCCATTGGTACCAACCATGTCATACGACGGAGGCTAAATAACACTCTGAACTTACACTAAATTTTGGCGAGGTAACAGTACGGATCAACTGATAAATTGTACCATTAACCCAAATACTGCAGGAAGGTTGTGCAAAACTAGCAATTTGCATGAAGTTTGAGCAGATTATTTCTTGTGAATATCACATCAGAGATCAGTTTTCCTGATATTTTTTAGGAAGTTTTGTTTTGTATTATGTATTGTTTTGAATTTATAACATTTAGGTTGGGAACCAGTGGCAAGAGATGCTTTTATGCCTCCGTGACAATTGTGGCTGGAGGCATTATATTTTCTGGTTGTACATCCGTCCGGTCCGTTCTCGTTAACGTGATATCTCAGGAGCGCCTGGACGAAATTCCTTTTAATTTGACACTAAAGTCCACTTGGACTCGAGGATGAACTGATTAGATTTTGGTGTTCAAAGGTCAGGGTCACTGTGACCTTAGGTCCGTCTCATTCATGTGATATCTTCGGAACACCTGGAGGGATCTTTTTCAAATCTGGCACAAACAATAATTCTAGTTCAGTTTCATATCCTGTTGTGGCCTGTTGCCTTCTGGGAAAGTGTTTGTTTAGTGTTCCTACAGTGTAAAACACAAGTGTTTGAAATGTTAACAAAATGTTCCCTCAGTCCCCAGCAGGAGGATTATGTCTGTCTTTGATACTCAAACTACGGTCTGTTCAGAATACATGAAAACAAAAATCCTGATGCATTTGTTTTATTTCCGCTGTACTGAACTAACACAGAACCGTGACTCTGTGTGTGGAGGACAGAACCTGCCAAAATAAAAAATAAATAATAAATGACGCGATAAATAAATGTCATTAAATGTAGCAAAAATATTAAAAATAAATGTAGCCAATCATTAATTCATAAATATGTGACATAAATTGATATTTCTGTTTGAATTAGCTTTTTTATCTTTGTATTATTTCCTTTATTTATTTACTCTTTTTAATTTTCCATTTTTTAATTTATGTATTTATTTTTATAATTGTTTAATGTATTTATTTATTTTTTATTTATTTAATATTTATTTTTAAATCTATGTATTTATTTATATATGTATGCATTTATTTATGCATGATTTTCCCTTTGCATTTCATCCCTTATTTATTTCCCCAAACGTATTTATTTCTGTATTCTTTTCTTTTTACATTTCTTTTTGCATTTCTGCCTCATTATGCAAATAAGAAGGCTAATAAATAAATAAAATAAAAAAGCAAATTAGAAACATAAATATTAGTTTGTCACATTTTATCAATTAATTATTGGCTACATTTATTTATTCATCAAGTCATTTATTAATTTATTTTTGATTTTGGCATGTTCCGTCCTCCATACCTGTGAACCGTTACGGCTCTATTATTGATGTCAGGATTTAAAATGCTGATGACTCATCTGTTGATTGATTGATTGATTGGCAGGTGTCAGATCTGTTTCTGTGACTACACTGATGGCGAGAAGCTGAGGATATTGCCCTGTTTCCATGACTACCACGTCCAGTGTATCGACCGATGGTTAAAGGTAACTGCTCACATTATGAGGTTTAAAAACAAGTCTATGACGTTTGAAGACGCCATCTTTAACTCTGCTAAACTAAGTCTTAAAGACTAAAGTCTGATGAGAATAACCGACCATGTTCCCTCTGACAGGATAACACCACCTGCCCCATCTGCAGAGCTAACCTGGCTGACGGCGCCGCCCTCGCCCCTCAGCCCCTCTGACCTCAGCGCTTCCTCCTCCTCCGGGCCGAGGCGGCGTCTCTACTGTGTTCTACTGTGAGCTGACGGGTTTGTTTGAGTCTTACTGTAGTTTGATGGAGGACAACTCGTCTTTTTTATACTTTTATTTAATTGTTTTTCCGTCATCTGTTACAGGAACAAATCAATAAAACCTTTAAAGCTGCTGCTGTTTGTTGTTTTGTTGAGAAATTAAAGATGTTTTCCTCTTACATTGGTCTCTGTTTCTTTAATGAATCCTCTTATTGATCTGTTATTGATTAGACATGAAGAAGCAGGTGGTTAAAGTGGAACAAGTCTGTGCAGAAGCGGTTTACTCCTCGTAGTAGCGTTTCTTCATGGCTCTGTATTTCCTCAGGTAGTAGAGCGCCTCCAGCTCTCGGGCCACGTACTCCCCCCGACCGATCATCTCCCTGATCTGCTCAGGGTCCTGCACATTTTTGTTTTTTGTGAACGCCGCTCTCAGGCGGTCCCTAAAGTAGTCGCCACCTTTAGGATACTCCCGTCCGAGGTAGAGGAGCTGTGGAGTTGCAGGGAGGAGAACGAGAAAATAAAGTCTTTAGAGGTGATAAATACGATATCCACAGCATTAATATAGCGGCACTGTTAGCATCATTAGCTGCCAGCCGCTGGCTCAACTGTTGCCATGTGGAGGCATTCCCTCAATCATACATCAGAGCGGCACATACGGGTCCTTAGCAAAAAGTCAAGGCCACGCCCCCTTTTGGGGGAAAGAAAACAGAAGATCTCTCCAATACAATCTGACGTATGTTTGGATTGTAAAGTTACACACTGTTCCTTTAAAAGTCATCACATCATCTCTGGATTTGTTGTTCAGTTGAGAAATAAAACATCCACACCAGCTGGTGTAAATATTTAGTCCAGAATAAAAAACTCAGACTCACATTTTTATAGAGTCGGACCACTTCGGCCCTCAGAGGGTTCGCCATCGTCCGGAGAGGCGGTTGCAGCTGGAACACACATTAATGTTCATTAAATATTATTAGAATATTAATATTAACCAGGAGTGGATGGTTGAAGAAAAAGAGGATATCTTGTCATTTAAAGTTAATTTAAATTTACAGTAGATCAATAATACTGCAGTACACTTCTGTAGGCAGAGATCAGATCTGTTATGCTACACAGAAAAAGTGGTGCAGATGTTTCCAGATGTTACATCTAACAGGATTTATACCGTGGTGGTAAATATAACAAGTTCAAACTAAACTTAACTCTCTCAGACTCACTTGTATTTTTAATATAGTTTGTTCCCAGTAAAATCTGTATTTATACTGAGTGGATAATACTGTTGAATTAAAATTAATCTAAAATGAATTTTTGTTGTTAGATTTTGCATAAACGTAAATCTTATACGTAAAAACATAAACATTACATAAACTGCACATGTAAAAAAAAGGTTATTGTATCATGATCAATAAATAAAATCTTTATATGTTATTTAATTTAATTTTTTTATTACAAAATATCAAACAAATACAGCATTCCTTTTCAGGGTTTCAATTAATATTCATATTTTAGACACATAGAAAGAAGATTTTCAAGTATGAATGAAATAAAATGGTTCATAAAGTAAACATTATTATACACTAAACATTTTAATCAGTTTTATCGTTGTTAAAAGGTATTTTGTAGAATAAATGACCAGTTATTGATAAACTAAATAAACAATTAAATTATTTAGGAACAATTTAAAAACTCTTAAGTCCAGATTGTTACAATTTACTTATTTGTTCTGATATATATTATATATATTAGGCAAGTTTATTAGTAAAGCACATTTCATACACAAAGGCAATTCAATGTGCTTCACATAAGGCATTAAAAGATAAGAAAAACTGTAAACATTAAAACTCAAATGAAAAGAATAGAAACATTTTTCAAGCTAATCAAAGTTAAGAACAGAGACATAAAGACAGGATAGGAGGGCAGGAGGAGCGTTATTATTATTATACTCCATTATAGGGTCGTGGCTAGAAGGTAAGACGCAAATTGTGAAACTATCGCGAGATTTGTTACGGTTCGGCATGACCTATGATAAGTCCTCGGCAGCGAATCTCGCGAGAGTTTTTTTCGGGTTACCTTCTAGACACGACACCTTTACAACCTTGATAGCAAGAAACTAGCAACTTGTTAACAATTAAACTTTAACGCCAGTCGACAATGAAAAGGCCATAGATTGTTCAGTAAACATAAACACACACTTTAGTTCCTGTAGACAGAGTTCACACAGTAAATGGTGCGGTGTTAATACAGTTAATGTTCAGAGTAAAGGTGTTTTCTTACCTGTCGGGATGAACTCTGCTCTCTGCAGCTGACTGAACTTTGCTTCGGTTTCAAAGAGTTAATGAAGCTAACAACACGTTAGCTAACTTTAAAACGGCTAAAAACCCGACAAAAACTCGTTCCTCACGTCCGTTAGTTTATGTCCGTGGCAGGTTTATATCGTTTAACGTTAAACGGTGGGTATATATTACTACGTTGGTAACGAGCTCGGTGTGAAACGAACCGTAAAGTAAACAACCAAAGAGTAACACGCATAGAGATAGTAATCCTCCAAGACAGACAGAAACCAGCACTGAAAGTTTCGCACATGCGTACTTAAAGAGCACCTTGTAGATTGAATTTCTCTACTTTATTTTTTATGTATATATATGTGTGTGTGTGTGTGTGTGCGCATCCAAACAATGTAAGGTTAAAAGCAAATAAACTGTTCAGGTGCTGTTGGCTGCAAATTAAATGAACCTGCGTAGGCAAGAAAGTCATAACTTAACGAGAAAAAAGTCATAACTTTAAAAGAAAAAAAATCGTAATATTATGAGAATAAAGACAGACGTTTAAGAGAAAAAAAATAGTTATATTATGAGAATAAAATCAGAGATTTACAAGAAAAATAGTTGTTATATTATGAGAATAAAGTCAGACGTTTACGAAAAAAAAGTCGGAGTATTATTAGAATAAGGTCATAATATTATCAAGTAGTAATTTTATGTGTTCTTTTAGAGGGGAAATATATATAGGGGAAATGAGCATTTGTGAAGTTATTTTGTAGGTTTTACAAATAAGGACATACTTCTTTCTGTCCTCTCGCCCGTTTTGTTTGTTGCTGGTCATATGTTTTCCAATTTTTTTATATATTTTTCACCTCGAAATTTTAGGATGTCTCGTAATATTATGCTTTTTTTCCTCGTATGAAGACTTTTTTTCTTGTGAAGTTATGACTTTTTTCCCGTAATATTATGACTTGTTTTCTCATAAATGTATGACTTAATTCTTGTAATATTACATTTTTTTCTCTTAAACCTATGACTTTATTCTTATTAAATTACGACTTTATTCTCGAAATCTCGGATATTTTTTTCCCCCTCAATATGACCCTAATACTGGGATGATGTTACCCTGTGTGGCTGTAAACCATCACAGTGCTATTAGTACTTTTACTACAGTAAAGAATCTCAATACTTCCTCCTCCACGGCTGTTTACTTTACTTGTACAATAAAGTTTGTTTTGTTTTTTTTAAAAAAAAGCGCTTCTCCCTGTTGTCCCTCCCGGGTCTCCGTAGTGGCGGTTTACTGGCTGCAGCGGATCAACAGAACCGACCAGTGGGTTATTAGTTTATCTTCTCCGGTACGTATGACACGTTTCTACGGAACCGACTGAGACACCGGAGTCTTACCGGTAACTTACTGCTGGTCTCGTGTTGTTTAACGTGTTTTTTATGGCTGTTCGCTAACTTTAAAACCCTGTTAGCTGTGGCTGATTGTTGTTGCTAACTGTTAGCTAAGTTTAACTAGCTTCACCGGCGGTTTGTTATGATGTTAACTAGTGAAACTAACTAGCATATAACTAGTTAAACTAACAGTTAACTAGTGAAACTAGCGGGTAACTAGTGAAACTAGTAGTTATCTAGTTAAACTAACAGTTAACTAGTGAAACTAGCGGGTAACTAGATAAACTAGTGGGTAACTAGTTAAACTCGACCTACTGCTGGTTGTTACTGAACAAGTCAGCTGCTTGTTGGTATTTAATTAAAGTTTATCCAACTTCATCCAACAGAAACATCTGATGTGTCACTGTTAGTTCACTTAATGCTTATTAATGTTAACTTATCACTGTTATTATGTTAGCGTTAACAGTTTAACTGCGGTGGAAGAAGTATTCAGATCCTTTACTGCAGTGAAAGTACTAATACCACACTGTGAAAATACTACAAGTAAAAGTATGAATACCACGCTATAAAAATACTACAAGTAAAAGTCATGAATACACCACACTATAAAAATACTACAAGTAAAAGTCCTGCATTCAAAACCTGAAGTAAAAGTACTAATAACACACTATGAAAATACTCCACTACAAGTAAAAGTCCTGCATTCAATGTCTTACTGAAGTAAAAGTACTAATACCACACTATGAAAATACTCCATTACAAGTAAAAGTCCTGCATTCAAAACCTGAAGTTAAAGTACTAATAACACACGATGAAAATACTACACTACAAGTAAAAATCCTGCATTCAATGTCTTACTGAAGTAAAAGACACACCTGGAGATACCTGATTTTACCTGGACAGGAAGTAACTAAAGCTTATTTCTCCTTGTTGTATATGTTGTCTTCTCTATCTATCTATCTGTCTCTTCTCCCTTTTCCTTCTGCATGTTTGTAACTTCTGTTTTTGCTTGTTTATTTTCCTTCTTTATGACCAAAAACTAAAAAAAATGTGGCTTAACAATCCTCCCTAAAATCTTTAGTGAAATAGTGATTATGTTTTCATCATCAATTAATGTGTTTTAATTTGTAAAATGCCATAAAACTGTGAAATGTCACAATTACAGTTTCCCAGAGCCCAAAGGGATGTCTTGAAATTACTTGTTTTGTCTGAACACAAAACCCAATAACAATAATTTTTAATTTAAGTTCTACACAAGATTACTGCACATTACATCTGTGTGTGTGTGTGTGTGTGTGTGTGTGTGTGTGTGTGTGTGTGTGTGTGTGTGTGTGTGTGTGTTTCCAGACGTTGCCATGGAGGACGTGCCCCGCCTGGTGTCCACAGGAGACTGTGTGAAGATCTGGGATGCAGTTTCCATGGCACCGCTGGAGCAGTTCAACCCACATAGCACCAGCCACCCTGTGGCACAGGCCTGCTGGAGCTCCAACAGTATCCTGATAGATAGATAGATGGATAGATAAATAGATGAATAAATGGATGGATGGATGGATGGATGGAGCTGTTCATGTGTTTTTATCAGCTCAGTAATAAGACTTGGTGGCAGGACGCTAAAATACAGCACTAGCATGAGCTGGTAATCAATAAATAGGTTGATTTACACATTGGTATGTAAATCACATCTGTGTATCAAGGGCTTTATTGATTAATCTGTTAATTATCTTCTTTAGTCTATGAAATGTCAGAAAATACCGGAAAATATATGACAATTTCCTAAATTCCAAAGTTTTGTTTTCAAAAACCTGAAGATATTTAGTATTAGTTTATTACTTTATTTGACAGGAACAGTGCATATTTATAAAATTTGTGAAAATATGCCAGAGTTAGCCAGAAAGGCTCAATAACATCTGTAGTCTCCGTGTTAAAACACAGATGTTAGGAATAAAAGCATTGAAAAAACAATTAACGATGAAAGCAATGAAAAATAAGATATGCAGATATGAACAGAGCTTGTCCGGCTGGTTTTTAATGTGATGTCAGTACGGAGTGATGGAGGAGCCATGTTGTGCAGTATTTTGAAAACAAGACACAGTTTACTGTATTTAACCATGTTTTCCAAGTTTAGTAGGTTGTACTTTTTCAAAATATTACAATGATGGTGTCCTTGCGGCTTCTTGTCAAGAGTTATTATTGCTTGATTCTATTGGCTTTAGCTTGGTTTATTGATGTGTCCCCAACTTGTCAGACAGTATGTGATATGTGGGATGATCATTGATCATATTCAGTTTATTATCACATAAGCAAAAGAAAAAACAGCAAATTCTCACACACACAAGCTGGAACTCTGAAATGTTTCACAATTTATCTGAAAAAGTAACTAAAATGATTAATCAATGATCAAAAAAGTTGCTTATTGTTTTTCTGATTTTTCTGAGAAGTTTACGTGTTCATTTAGATATTAGCTTTAGCACCATGTCCAAAACTACAGAATATTTTGGGAGTTTGTTTAGGTACCAAAAGGGTAAAAAATGCTCCTAAAATGACTAAAAAAACATCTTAATCCAGCTGTGAAGCCAAATAATTGACTGTGAATTTAGAGTTAACGTCCCTGTCGAGAGTATTGCTTATCTAATAACAAGAACTAATGCATAAAGCCTGTGTGAGTCATGGATGGTTGGATTAAAGGTGAACCAGCCTTGACCAGTTCTTCCAGACCAGTACCTGGTCAGCGCCAGCAGCAGCGGAGACAAACTGGTGGTTTCCAGCCTCAAGTCGACTCCTGTTCCAGTGGTGGAACTGGGCGAGGGGGTGAGTCCACGGCTTCTCTACCGTATACTAACACTGACCCACCTTTACCTGCAGTCAGCAGTCTGTACTCACCCTCGCTCTTTGTGTCCGTTCAGAAAAAACAAACCAGTGTGTGTCTGAGTTCATCGTCTCAGTTTCTGGTCAGTGGAGGTCTGGATCACAGTGTTCACATCTGGGACCTGAAGACCAAGAGATTGCACCGCTCCCTCAAGGTAAGACCTCACATAGGACGGAACGGTAGTTAAACAGCATGTCAACTTTATTTCTGAAGCACCTGCTGAAATAAAGGTTTGTTTCAAATAGTGTACACTAGTTTCAAAGTGTTTTCTGCTGCTTGCTGCTAAAGGTCTGAGGTGACCCCCTCTGTCTGTCCGTCTCTCAGGACCATAAAGAAGAGGTGACCTGCGTGTCCTTTAATGCCAACGACAGCTACGTCGCCTCCGGTTCCACCAGCGGAGACCTGGTCCTCCACAGTCTGACAACCAACCTGTCCAGCAAAGCCTTCGGACACGGCAGCGACCAGGTCAGATAGTAAACATGTACTGTTAGATATACTATCAGAGCTGTTGTTTGTTAGAGAGAAATATACTTTTGTTTTGATGCACTTTATATTGTATATTTCACATTAAATTATCCACAGTGAGAGAGTGAAACTATTTTACCTGAATAAATACTATACAGCTTTAAAACACACAACTTTAAAGGGATAGTTGTGGAGTTTCTCATTGTGGTTGTATGAGGTACCTCTCCATAGTCAGTGTATTAATTCCAGTAGATTGAGTTCAGACAGGAGTACCAGTACGGGAGCAAAGCAACGTACTGCTGTGGACGGGGGCAGCAGCAAAACGGACACCTGAAAAAATGTATGTCAGTTTAAGTGTACACTATATTTAGAATATTTTCACTGCTTTACTACTAGACTGTCAGACCCTGTTGCAGTAAAATGAGAAGTTTTCTAAAGGGACTCTGGTGCTTGGAAACACTACCGCTTTTGTCCACAGGGCCCGCCAAAATCAACACAACATTAAAGTTCCTCGTAGTAACTTTAACCATTAATCCAAAATTGTTGTGAATTAAATTTACTGTCGACCAACTAATCGACTAATATTTTCCTTCATGCTGCTCCTGCTATATTTCTTCTATCTTATTGCCAGTATAGAAACAAGGAATTTGTGTATCTAGTGAATCAAACCCACTACTTTGTTCTCAGTACTTTAGGTGAGGAATCAGAGCCCAGGAGTCTAAATTTAAACTCCTATCAGAAAGTGTTTCACTTGAGGAAGTCTATGATTTCTCTAAAACATTCCCGAGAACATTTTAAGGAAATTGTGTTTCCTCTTCAGCCCATCCATGACCTGAGGCTGTCCATGCTGAAGCGCTCCCTACTGGGCAGCGTCTCTGACAGCGGCACCGTGGTCCTGTGGGACTCCAACACCCAGAAGGAGCTTCATGTGTTCGAGAGCGCCCACAAGGCCCCGGGCTCTGGCCTCGCCTTCTCCCCCGTCAGCGAGCTTTTGGTGGTTAGCGTCGGTCTCGACAAGAAGATCGTCTGCTACGACACGACCAGCAAGATGTAAAACTGATGCAACAAACACTGAAACACAGAATCCAGATATCACATACATATGAGATTACACACTGTGATTCAAGGCTTTAGCAAACTACAATATCAGAGAAACGTAACAGAGATGGAGAGTAAATGTTGCTAATATAGGGCGGCATGGTGGTGCAGTGGTTAGCACTGTCGCCTCACAGCAAGGGGGTCGCAGGTTCATGTTCTCCCCGTGTTGGCGTGGGTTTTCTCCGGGTTCTCCGGTTTCCTCCCAAAGTCCAAAGACATGCAGGCTAATTGTTGACTCTAAATGTCCCGTAGGTGTGAATGTGAGCATGAATGGTTGTCTGTCTCTATGTGTCAGCCCTGTGATAGTCTGGCGACCTGTCCAGAGTGTACCCTGCCTTCGCCCAATGTCAGCTGGGATCGGCTCCAGCCCCCCTGCCACCCTAAATAGGATAAGTTAATGGATGGATGCTAATATAATAATATTTAGCCTTCTGCTAACCGCAGCCGTGAGCCATCGGCTGCGGTTAGCAGAAGACTAAACTATTAGCAACCCTTTCTCTCCATCTCTGAAACGCTTCACCGATATTGTACGACTCTCTTTTTAACTGACTTTACTGAAGGATAGTTAACTATAGGCATCCAAAGATTTATACGCCCTCAATTTATCTTTACAGCGCTGCCATTGGACACCAGCCCGCTGGTTTAGCTTGCTAATTCCGCCTTGCTGTCATGAAACACAGAAAATGAGGTGAACAAAGTTGTCACTCATCTGGTGATAGCACTGTGCTTTCCTACACTGTGACAAGAGTGTGTGAAGCATTAAGTTGTTTAATTTTACTCATTTATCGACTGGCTAGTTAGCTAGCTACCTTGCCTATTCCACCATGCTACAGAAAATGAGCCCAACAGCGGACAGCGCTGGGTCACGGCCCCTCTGCCTCACTCCTCACCGCTAGGAGACTACTTCACCGGGAGGAGAGCAGGCGTTAGCTAGCTAGCTTGTCAGTCTCGGGATAAGCTAGCTAGCTAAGTAGTCAGTTCAGGAGACAGACAATCTAGCTAGCTAACTAACGTTAGCCAGCCGTCTACTCCTCCTGAAGTAGTCTCCAGCGGCGTAGGGGTCGGCTAATCTGGTCTCATTGGTTAATGTTAACTTTCTCAACTAACACTCGTGATCCTGGAGAGTGAGTGACAGTACATATTGAGAGAAACTAGTATTTCCTTCAGCCATTGTTAAAAAAACAAGCCAACAATACTTGCTAGCCAGCGTTAACTAACGTGTTCAGACAATTATTCTGCCCCCACTTAACGCTCCACCCACTAAACACCTCATCATGGTTACTAACAGGAAAGAGGTCTATATAAAGAGCTTTATTTTCTTACTTCCGACATGTTATTTTATGGACCTTGTCAATTATAAATATCAAAGACAAATAAAAATTGTGTGATAATAAATTGGCATTTTATGAGGTTGTGTTGGCAAGAAATCAGGAGATGAAAGATGATGTTAACGCCTGAAGCTGAAGACTCAACAAAGCACCTTCAAACAGAAGAAATATCTGTGATAAACATTCAACTTCATTGTGCAACCTGACGAGTGTTTGAGGCCAGCTGGAGGTTTTTATTCTGATTTAAAGTCATGACATGAAGTCATTTTGTTCTACAGCTCCAATCTGTTCCACATTACACTGTTTCCTCCCCAAAGATCAGACACAATTATTCTGACTGTATCTGCTTCACAGACGTACTGTTACTGGGCGTATGGATACACTGCTGCTCAACAAGAAATAGTTCCAAGGCGTAACTCCTTAATTTCTCTTCCATGTGTACGGACGAGACAAACAGGATACGACATGTTAATAAGATGTTTAAAATGTGTTCTAATGACTTGTTGTAACAGATATCTGTTGTTACTCGATCACTGAATGTGTTTTATCTGGTGTTTCTCACTTTAACGCCACAGAATGAATTCATTATGAGTCTGAAGTCTTTTCCTGAATGATGTGACACGTGAGGAATGATGAAGCTGCTCTGTCAAACTCATATTTGAGTTAATATTCCACATCCTGTCCTCCACATGTTGTTCCAGCTCTCCTCTCACTGAAAGTGTCTTTTTTTTGTTTTTTTTACGAGCTGCTGTCTTGTTTTTGCAGGCGTGTACTGTCTGCCGTGTTTCCACAGTTTGGGAAACACGTGTGCCGTCTGCGCGCGACCTCTGACCTCCCAGGAAGACGGCGAGGAAGACAACGAGGAGGAGCTGTGAGTGTTTCTACAGCAGAGAGAGTTACAGTAGATCTGTTGCTGTAGTCTGTAGCCTGATCTCTAACTGATATCTTTAGACTCAATGAGGCCTCAATAACATTAAAGGGACTGTTTGTAAGAATCAGAAATGCTTGTTAACAGTGACACCTGTGGCCGTTAAGTCAACAAAAGTCAGCATCGGGCTCGCGCTTGCTCGCTCTAAATAGACATGAACGAGCATCGCTCAAAACAGTGAGGCGACACACGTCAGCTAAAACCACAATATCACTCTATATTTCACCTGCTTGGCAGTAATGTTAGCTGACCAGATGAAAGTCTCTACATGAATCACTGCTGATCCTAGTGTTGGCTTTTCCTGCTTCAGCCTCCCGACCACAGCCGGAGGGAGACACTGACACCCGGATGATAATGAGATGATAATGTTTCTTGCTGCGGAGCCACGTCACTTCACAAGACACGGAAAACCTCTGTTGGTCTGGAGGAGCTGCAGCAGTTATTTCTGCACAAACGTCCACTGTACATTCACTAGATATTCTCAGAGCTACGAAGTCTCCTGCAGTGTGTAGTATGTGCGCATGCACATGAAGTAGAGCGAGCTGAGTGAAGACAAGCAGGCAGGCATATGAGCAGAGTACAGCAGAGACTCCGGCCCTGGAGACCAAAGCTACGGTCTCCCACGCGTACTATGACCGCCGCCAACACTGTTTTGCAAGACGGGCTTCACTAGATATAACTTTGCGGTTTTGGTGCTTCCATGGGGTTTGTGTTGGAGTCTGAGTCTGAACTGCATAGCCAAACGCTGGGACACCTACCCGGGTGATTTATACGTGTAAGAAGTTACAAACAGTCCCTTTAAATAGAGCTGGAAAGTAACTAAGCATTTACTCAAGAACTGTACTTAAGTACAAATATATTTCTGTTTAAATTAGCTTCTTTATTTATTTATCTTTGTATTAATTCCTTTATTTATTTACTCTTCTGTTTAATCTTCCTTTTTTCCCTCTATTTATTTATGTACTTATTTTTATTAATTTTTAAATTTAAATTGACACACGTTGAGTGACAGCTCATTTGCATAATGAGGCAGAAATGCACAAAAAAATGTATATATAAAAGAATACAGAAAAAAATAAGTTTAGGGAAAAAAATAAGGGGTGAAATGCAAAGGTAAAATTGTGCATAAATAAATACATAAATAAATACACACATTTAAAAATAAATACAAATAAATGAAAAAATAAATAAATGAAAAAATAAATACAAGTAAATAAAAAAATTAAAAAATCCATTTTAAAATTAATAAAATAAATACATAAATAAGTGAAAAAATAAGGGAATAAAAATAAATAAATAAATAAGGGAATTAATACAAAGATAATTAAATTAAGACGCAAATTAAAACTGAAAAATATATTTATGTCACATTTTATCAATTAATTAATGGCTACATTTATTTTTTATATTATTTTTGCTATATGTAATTGCACATTTATTCATTTATTGAGTCATTTATTTATTTAATGATTGATTTTTTATTTTGGAAGACTACATCCTCCATACAATTTTGAGGTACTTGTACTTTACGTGAGGATTTCTATTTTTCTTCTCCTCCACTACATCTCAGCGGTAAACATTGTCCTTTTTAGTCCACTACATTTATCTGACAGCTTTAGTTACTTTACAAATTCAGATTAATAATAATAGTAATAATAATAATAAGAAGAATCAATGATGATGTAATATTATAGATTAAACTACCCAGGAGTATTTTGTTTTTGGGAACACTTTACTATGCAATCCATACTTTTACTTTAAGTACTTTAAGTACATTTAGATGATAATACCTACATACTTTTACTTCTAGTGTAACCAACTGATAAGTCTGAAAAAAATCATTTGATATCTTTTCTGAACTGAAACACATTTAAAGGGACTGTTTGTAACTTTTTAAGTGTATAAATGTAGCGGGTCGGCACACATACGCGCTCGCATATGCGCGTTCGCGTGTAGCCGCTGCCTCTCCTCCTCTGCCTGCTCGCCTTCACTCAGACAGCGCGCGTGTTCTCGCTCAGCTCGCTATATCTAGTGAATGTTCAGTGGACGTTTGGGCAGAAATAACTGCTGCAGCTCCTCCAGACCAACAGAGGTTTCCCGTGTCTTGTGAAGTGACGGCGCTCTGCAACGTGTTACGTTGTTGTCTCGTTACCGACCGGGTGCCGGTGTCTTCCTGCTCTCTTCGGCTGCGGGAAAAGCCAACACTAGGATCAGATCTAAATCATGTTCATGGAGAGACCTTAGTACGGTCAGCCAACATTACTGCCAAGCAGGTGAAATATAGAGTGGTATTGTGGTTTTAGCTGACATGTGTCGCCTCACTGTTTTGAGCGAGCCTGATGCTGACTTTCGTTGATTTCATGGCCACAGGTGTCGCTGTTAATAAGCAATTCTGAAAGTTTCAAATGGTCCCTTTAAAAGATAATTAATAAAACTATTTTATGAACTGATTCTGCTTGTTTCTCTCAGTGACTCCAGTGATGACGAGGAGCTGAACATGGACAGCATACAGACGAGGTGGACGAACTCCACGGCAACGCGCCGAAGACCGACGGGACGCTGGAACAGTCAAGTGATGACGGATGGAGGAGAGAGTGAGAGCAGCTCCGGTGCTGACTCTGACTCTGACTATGAGCTCAGGTAAAGCACCGTTCACACCTACAACTCTGAACTGATGTAGACATCTCCTGGAGGAGCCTAATGTGAGAACACATCCGGACCGGATATTAAACAGACTGCCAGCTCCCTGGTACACAGTCAGAATAGAGCCGCTCATTGTTTGGAGTTCATATGAAAAAACAGCTTAATGCTGATTTATTAGTTTGTTTATTTGTAGAATAAATGATAAACAATAACTAAGCTGCTGCAGATTTGGAGGTTTTACCTGCAGAACTTGTGTTTTCTCACCCTGGCTGCTGTCAGTGAAGCAGACATGTCGTACCAGGACCGATCCGGGTCAGATGATAGCGACGACTCCACCATCTCTTCGACAACCATCAGCCTGGAGGACCAGACTCTCCACACTGTCATCGTTCACAGACCGGACCTCCAGGATCCTCCGGGACCCAGTCCCAAATCCCCAGGATCCTGATCCAGAATTGTCTGTTGGTTTCAGTAGATGATTCACTTTGTAATTAAAGTTATTAAAGCATGAAATGAAAATATGAAATCTGGTTCATTTACAACATAAAGACAAGAAGAGCTTAACTCCATTCACTGGCTTTTTCTGGAGCTTTCAACAGCATCTCAGTCTTCTTCAGCTGTTGAGTTTCAGCTCCTGCAAAAGTCAGCAAGTGTCATTGTCCTTAATTCAAGATTTTTTTGTCTGCTGTTTCCAAGATGTAGAATAAACTTAAACATTGAGCAGACAGCTGCTAAATGATTCAGTATTGCTAACAATGCTAGCCATGTCTGATAAATGCTTCAGTGTTATTTCTTTTATTTCTCTCAGTTTGAACAGTATAATGGTCCGCGAGCTCTCAGGTGGTCCAGCAGCAGACTGGTTGTACTGTTTAGCTCCCAGTGTGTGTGTGTGTGTGTGTGTGTGTGTGTGTGTGTGTGTGTCTGTCTGTGTGTGTGTGTGTGTGTGTGTTGGGTATGGCTGATAACAGTCTCAAGCTGAAACAAATGTCAACAACATAAAGTTTTACAAACAGATAACAGTGTGTGTTTGTGTGTGTCTGTGTGTGTTTGTGTGTGTGAGTGTGTGTATCTCTGTGTGTGTGTGTGTGTGTGTGTGTGTGTGTGGGTGGACTCAGCAGGAAGCGGCTCTCTCTCTCTCTCAGTCTCTCTCTCTCTCTCTCTCTCTCTCTCAGTCTCTCACTCAGTCTCTGTTTGTCTCTCTGGCGACGTCTCGCTGAGTTTTCGGAGGTTTTTTTTGGCGACCAAACCTGCACAGATGGCGACTAAGGTAAGAACAGCTGCACTGATCGATCCCATATTGATCAGATCAGAGATCCGGTCAGGAGGCCGAGTGATATTTGTAGAGAATAAAAAGCTCTTCATGCTTTATGATCCTGAGGATGAAAACAGATAATTAATTAAATGTTTATATTCTACTTATAGTAAACTATATGTATTCATCTCTCTTATGTTTTAACAACAAGCGTCCTGCTAATAAAGCTAATTATTAAAATTGATCATCTCTCATTATAAAGCGACTGACCTGAGGTCAGCAGCAGGGTGCGTTCAAATACACTGAGGAACAACTGGAAAACTAATCTCTCATCCAACACTTCCTAACATGTAAAGTTTTGAAGAGAAGATTGTGTTTCAAGTCATAGACATTTTTTACAACTGCAAACTAAATACCAATAAATAACATTACAATACTACAAGTGTAAATAAACACTATATAGCTACTAAATATTTGCAGAGGTGTAAGAAGTACTCACATAATTTACTTAATTAAATACTACAGTGTAGAAATGCTCTCTTACAAGTAAAAGTCCTGCATTCAAAATGTTACTTAAGTACCAAAGTAGCAGCATCGCAATATACTTAAAATTACCAAAAGTAAAAGTACTTATTCTGCAGATTATTATTCTATTATTGTTTTTATAATTATTCACTTTAATGTTGCAGCTGGTAAAGGTGGAGCTACTTTTAATGACTTTATTTACTGCTGGTAGTTTAATCAGTAATAATACATCAACAATAATTAGTTTTGTTTTAATAATCTGAATATGTAAAGTAACTAAATACATGTAGAGCAGTAAGAAGTACAATATTTCCCTCTGAGATGTAATATGTGTATGTGTTTAAACACAAAAATACTGCTGGGTAGTTTAATCTATAATAATACATCATCATTTATTAGTTATTAGTAGTAGTAGTAGTAGTAGTAGTAGTAGTATTATATTAGTAATCTGAATCTGTAACTAAAGCTGTCAGATAAATATTGTGGAATAAAAACTACAATATTTACTTGAGATGTAGTGGAGGAGAAGCATAAAGTTGCAAAAACTGGAAATACTCAGGTAAAGTACCTCATAATTGTACTAAAGTACAGTACTTGAGTAAATATACTTAGTTACATTCCACCACTGCCTCTCTACATCACATCACAACAGATTTAACATGTTGAGTCACTCCAACAATCTTTGATATTATTGAATTAAAATGTATAAAAATGCAGAAATGCTGCATTAAATATCTTTAGTAAAGTGTCCCAGTTTACCTGAACACTGATCCCAGTTCAGTTCACACCTTCAGCAAACAAACTGCACAGAACCGGATTCCCAAGAAAACTCAAGATGCCGCTTTTATTATGAAATGTGATCAGCGACAACATGACTTTATTCAAATAAAAATGTTTATTATATCAACTTATATTTACTTTAAACTCCTTTTTGTTTTTTAGCGTCCACTTGAACATGAGCCAACCAGTCTCTGTTTGACTTTCAGCAGTGCCCACAGTGATGATGTCACACAGATAAGAAATGACAGGAAGTGTTGTTGCGAGATTTTATGAAGGTGATGCTAAAATGTCCAACTTCTGTTGAACGCACCATAAAGTTACAGCAAAGAGTATAGAAGCAAAGAGACGAAACTCAGCTGCTGCCCCATTTTGGACTGAAACGCTTATTATATTTATAATATTTTATTGTTCAACACAGGCCATTTCAGTAGAATATGACAATAGAACAGAAATAATTTAGTTTTACTTTTGTACTGCTCTTTGTAGGCGGACGTTTTACTGGCGTCCGGTAGTCGCTTTCAGTCCAAAATGGCGGAAGCGTAGCTCTGCTGCTGGGCGCTGATGTTACAATGGAATTAACTATTGACTTTCACTTCTTATCAATATTCGCTCTTTGGTTACAGTACCAGGATTAGCGTTGTTGCTAGGCAATAGTGAGTTAATACATATGTTGGATTTATGCTGCAACAGACAGAAATTTAGTTTTTTATTGAAAATATGAGTCAGGTTGAGTTAAAGTATCAGTTAGAAAAGTGATGTATTATTTAGTGTATTTATAATAAATACTCATTATGAATCAGCTGTGAGGGGTTCAGGTTCAGGAAAGATATGGGAACTCTTAAATATTGAAAAACTCAACAATGACTTTAAGTATAAGACAGGACATGTTTACCTGTTCACCATGATTTTTTAAACCAACTTTAAACTATTTTTTTCAGTCCGTTTTTTTTTCTTTTTTTAATTTGCTAATAATTCACTTGGAAGTTTTCTAGAAGCAACAATATTATAACCCCCTTCTCTGTTAGTAACCATGATGAGGTATTTAGTGGGTGGAGCGTTAAGTGGAGACAGGATAATTCTCTGAACACGTTAGTTAACGCTGGCTAGCAAGTGTTGATGGTAGTGATGGGAATGCCGGCTCTTTTCAGTGAGCCAGATCATTTGGCTCAGCTCACCAAGAAGAGCCGGCTCTTTCGGCTCCCAAACGGCTCTTCATTTGACCACTTCTGCCTTTTATAATTCAGCCAAATTTAGCGCTGTTTTGACCTATGATTACTATGTGTGCAGATATATCACTTAAATTATTCAATATAATTATACTAAACCTTATAATTTCCAGAATACCATAATTTTACATGCTGCTTCGCGACTGTCACTCATCTTGTCTGCTATTTGCGCACCACACTCCTCTCTCTCTTTCTCTCCTCCTCTCCCTCCTGCTCTGTACCTGTAGACCGTCAGCCCAACCCTGCTTGATGGTATGATCCTTGTCTGCCATCACCTGATTGGTCACACGGACGTCATTAACACAACATTCAGTCACAATCAGTGCATGGAGTACCCACAGCGCGAAGAAGATCATCTTATCATTCTGCCTTGAATTAATTAAAAAAAACAAAAACAAAAAAAAATGCATCCTACACATCACTAATTGGTGGCTTGTGTTTTTAACAATGGCTGAAGAAAATACTAGTTTCCCGAGTGATAAAGTTAACATTAACCTATGGGACCAGATTAGCCGACCCCTGCGCCGCTGGAGACTACTTCAGGAGGAGTAGACGGCTGGCTAACGTTAGTTAACTAACTAGATTGTCTGTCTCTGTAACTGGCTAGTTAGCTAGCTAGCTTGTCCGGAGACTGACAAGCTAGCTAGCTAACGTCTGCTCTCCTCCTGATGAAGTAGTCTCCTAGTGGCGAGGAGTGAGGCAGAGGGACCGTGACCCAGCGCTGTCCGCTGTTGGGCTCATTTTCTGTAGCATGGTGGAATTAGCAAGGTAGCTAGCTAAGTAGCTAGTTGCTAAATGAGTAAAATTTATCTTCGTCCACACACTCTTGTCACAGCATAGGAAAGCACAGTGC
Source organism: Sebastiscus tertius (assembly GCA_916701665.1). Classification (NCBI taxonomy): domain Eukaryota; kingdom Metazoa; phylum Chordata; class Actinopteri; order Perciformes; family Sebastidae; genus Sebastiscus; species Sebastiscus tertius. The sequence continues at coordinate 5,944 of CAKAOH010041803.1, read as the reverse complement.
TATCACCAGATGAGTGACAACTTTGTTCACTTAATTTTCTGTGTTTCATGACAGCATGGCGGAATTAGCAAGCCAAGCTAGCTAAGTAGCAAGCCGTCCGACCAGCGGCCAACGGCAGCGCTGTAAAGATAAATTGAGGGCGTATAAATCTTTGGATGCCTATAGTTAACTATCCTTCAGTAAAGTCAGTCAAAAAGAGAGTCGTACAATATCGGAGAAGCGTTTCAGAGATGGAGAGAAACGGTTGCTAATAGTTTAGTCTTCTGCTAACAGCAGCCAATGGCTCACGGCTGAGGGTAGCAGAAGGCTAAATATTAACAACATTTAGCCTCGAATCACAGTTTGTCATCTCAAATGTATGTGATATCTGGATTCTGGCACCCAACAACACAGCAAGATGACATTTTAGATGTGTAACTTTAGTCCACTGCTAGTGTTAGCCTCCAGTCTTTCCTTTGTTTAGCCTCCAGCTAACACCGTGATGTCCTCATGATGTCCACATTAAAAGGGTCTATATGATACTAATTATTATAGACTAGGTAAAATAAAGACAGCGTTTGATTGGATCACCTCCAATTCATTAATACAATAGTATACTTCCGACATAAAGTATACTGGAGAAATATATAATTTACTTGAACTTAACTTAAGTATACTTCATAACATTAACTTGTAGTATACTGCTTTTTCATAAGAGAATTACTACCATGTTCTTGTCATTTATCTCAAATTGAACCCCACCCTTAAACGTCTCACAATATGATCATGTAACTCTGCACATGAAGGAGTTTGTACAGCGACATTTGGTGTTTGCTGGAACCAGAGGAAGGTTTTCTCATAGTTTGGCGGCTGGTTTGGGATCAGCACATTTCTGCTGGATCTCGTCTGCGGCGCTCTGCAGCCGCCGCCCTCTTTCACAACAACAGCAAGTCCTCAGAGAGAGCAGCTCTGATCTCATTCAGCTGTTTAACTGTTCAGACTCTCTGTTTAACAGCCCGAGGCTCAACAAACAGCTGCTGAGGGCCCCTCACACTCCAGGGGCCCGCATTCTTCTCTCATAATTTCAGTATTTAAAGAGGAACACCCTGATTTTGTCAAACTTCTCTCTAATTTCAACTGGGAGGATGTTTGGGAGGGACTGATTTGAGGGTGCTGTATAAGTTGAGCACTGATATTAAGGGCCAAATGTGGGGATTTTGGGGCCCTGTAACAGAGTGTGGCATTATGGGAACACATTATGGGGCAGTGACGCCAAATTTCTGGATAATGACACATTAGTTTTGACAAAGTTTGGAATTTGGGGGAACTACAACAAAAGCAGAGTATAGCCTATTCACCTTATGTGCCCCGCCCTTTTTTTCACTTCCAGTTCGAACGCAATTGTGTTAGTTCTTCTGTTTTAGCGGCAGCAGTGCTATTTAGGAGCTACACGGCAGCGATCGGATGGTTTTACCAGAGACGGTTTTACAATACCTCATTCATCAGCCATCACTGACTGGGAGGACGACATACTGAATGAAACAAATGTCCTGAAATCACATATGAGGACATTTGTAGTGACTCATATTACAGTTTTTGGTAAATGAAACCTTTGTATAAACGTCAGTTAGGCTATTTTATCTGGTTTTAGAAAGAAGTCTGGTTGTAGACAGTGATAATTTGGTTAAGAAAAACTATGACTTAATATGGTGGTCAACGACCTTTTTTCCATCATAAGACGAGTCGATAATGAGATGTCATTAAACACTAACTGTGACGATATCAACATGCAATATTGATGGCGAAAAAGACTGAAATGTAGTTCACTGTTAGTTAACCGTTAATCAAACATTCAGCTCAGTATCAGTGCAACGTATTGTTATGTATATATATATATATTATTAACTTATTAACATCAGCTCTGGTTTAAATCCTCTGAATACTTAAGTCTTCTTCTACAACATTTATATCATCAAACACAAACCAAACTGCTCAAACATCTGTGTGACTTTGAAGTGTCAGGTGTTGCTAAATGTAGCTGCATTTTAGCATATTTTAACCACAACACAAAGAAGCAGATACAATATAAATACAAATATAAATAAATAAACAGTATCTTTGATCAATGTAACACTAAAGTTAGTTTGAGCTTATTATCAATAGATTACGATGAAAAATGATTAATCTGATTTGCTAAAACTCTTGTTTACATTTTAAAATAATTATAAACAGTTTGTTATAAATTGTAAATCCTAATTGTTTTGGATTTTTCTTTTGTCCAGTAAAAACGCAGTAAAATCACTCCACTAAACCGTTTGTACTTTCTGAAAGTGAAAATGTAAATGATTAACTGTAACACTCAGCTCATAATCACTTTATACTCAGCTCAATGTGAACGTTTCAAATAAAAGAAAATCAAACTGTCGCTCCTGTTTCTGATTGGCTGACAGACTGAGTCACCGCAAAGATCCTGTGTTGACATAATGAGTCACTCACAATGTTAATACGAGTCCCACCTTAATATAATAACAATATTCTATTTTAATATTAACAGCTTGGTGTCATACAGTGGTAGAAAGTAATGAGTACATTTACTCAAGTGCTGTACTACTTGTACTTTTCTTGAGTATTTCCATTTTATGTAACTTTAGTAATACTACTAATAAAGTCATGATGTCGCTGATCACATTTCAAAATAAAATCTTTGGTGTTCTTGGGAATCCAGTTGTGAGCAGTTTGTTTGCTGAAGGTGTGAACTGAACTGGGACACTTTACTAAACATATTTAATGCAGCATTTCTGCAATTTTATACATTTCAATTCATTAATATAAAAGATTGTTGGAGTGAATCAACATGTCAAATCTGTTGTGATGTGATGAAGAGAGGTATGGAGGACGAAACTGGCCAAAATCAATCTCTCTCTCTCTACGGAGCCGGAAATGAAGACTACGCTAGCTGTAGTCCATCTATGACCTCTGACCCCATGACCCATTTTGAGTGACAGCCCCCTCATTTGCATAATGAGACAGAAATGTAAAAAGAAATGTATTAAGAAAAAAATACAGAAATAAATAAGATGTGAAATGCAAAGGGAAAATCAAGCCGTATGCATAAATAAATAAATACATACATTTAAAAATGAATATAGAATAAATAAAAAATAAATGCAAAAAAAGATAAATAATAAATAAATACATTAATAGATAAAAGTGAAAAATTAAACAGAAGAGTAAATAAATAAGGGAATTAATACAAAGATAAATAAATAAATAAATAAGCAAATTAAAACAGAAATATCAATTTGTTGCAATGTATCAATTAATAAATAGATACGTTTATTTTTAATATTATATTTGCTGCATTTAATAATATTTATTTATTTATTTTTTAATTTGGTAGGTATGATAATGATAATTTAATCAACTAATAAATGATGATGTATTATTGTAGATTAAACTACCAGCAGTATATAAAGTTATTAAAAGTAGCTCCACCTTTACCAGCTGTAACATTAAAGTGACACATTAATGCATCAATCATTAGAATACTATAATATAATATATAGTATTCTGCATAATGAGTGCTTTTACTTTTTGTACTTTAAGTATATTGTGATGCTAATACTTTTATACTTTTACTTAGATAAGATTTTTAAATACATAAGCGAGTATTTCTACACTGTGGTAGTAGTAGTTAGTACCTTTACTAAAGTAAAACTTCTTCACCTCTGCAGTTGATTCTCTAATTATCAGTCTAAAAACTGATGATCTTCTCAGGATTTTAGTAAAACAACAGTGTGCTCCTTTTTACTGATTATTGATCATTGATTAGTGATCATAATGAGTCATGTTCTTGTCTCAGTACTCAGATTTGGAGCTGGCCATCAACTCGTTGGTCACAGAGTTTCATAAAGCTGCAGACGACGGACCAACCATGAACACCACCCAGTTCCAGACCATGATCTCCAAACAGCTGCCTGGATTCGCCAAGGTACCGACGATGACATCACGGCTCAACATTCAATCAATCACTAGATCTGACAGGTTATAAATGCAGCGCTGTACATTAAATCAGTATAGTTACAGCACTGCTGGAGTTATTTTAACCCAAACCGCGATCTTTTCCTAAAGCTAACTAAGTAGTTTTATTTTGAAAAGACTGAAGCGGAAATTAATAAATATTAATTAATTATTAACTATTTCATGAACTGCTATGAGCTTTCAGCCTTACAGTTTTACTTTTGAAGTTTACATAAAACATCATGTTTTTGGTGTGACTAATATGATATAATATAATATAAATATTATTATTATTTTGTCTGTTAGTGTTTCTCAGAGTGACATCATGAGTTTTTTACTGTTAATTGTTTCCACATGTCGGTGTGCTGACTCACTTCCTGTTTCCTGTTTGCAGCATGTGGAGAGTGAAGAGGGTCTGGGTCAGATTCTGGACCAGATGGGGGTTGAGGGCGGTCAGAGCATCTCCTTCGAGAACTTCTGGACTCTGATCAACAAACAGGCCATCCAGCTGTTCAACTCCACGCACAAAGAGAAGGGCGCCAGCTGTGGCTGCCTGCTGCAGTGAAACCTGCAACACACCTGAGACCACCTGCATCCATCACAGACACACCTGAGCCTGGAACCACCACACCTGTCTGGTCTCTCTGTGCCGACCACTGGGTGGCGCTGCAGGACGACAGGCAGACAGGAAGACACACAGAAACCATAGAAGAAGAGTTTTACTGATGATATTCAAAGATTGTTTGTGTTACAGATGAGTTACTACCTTCAATTTGTTATTGAACCGGTTTGAGTCTGATTGTATGGAAGACCAAATATGACTAATTAGAAAATAAAACAATATAATAAATTAATTAATTAATCAATGAGTGGAATCATTTAATACACTAAGAAATAAGTCAATAACATAAAAAAAATGTGAATATATATATTAGGGCTGTCAAAGTTAACGCGATAATAACACGCCAATCCTTTTAATGCCACTAATTTCTTTAACGCATTAATACAACTTGTGATGTTTAGGTTCTAGTGGGCTCATGTCATACTAGGAGGTTAAATAACACTACAAAACTTACACTAAAGTTTGGCGGGGAAGAAGTCATGGCCATTTTCAAAGGGGTCCCTTGACCTCTGACCTCCAGATATGTGAATAAAAATGGGTTCTATGGGTACCCACGAGTGACAGTTGTTGTTGCCTGTTGGGCTTGAGTTTCCATGTTATGATTTGAGCATAGTTTTTATGCTAAATACAGTACCTGTGAGGGTTTCTGGACAATATTTGTCATTGTTTTGTGTTGATAATTGATTTACAATAATACATATTTGCATAAAGCAGCATATTTTTCCACTCGCATGTTGATAAGAGTATTAAATATTTGATAAATCTCCATTTAAGGTATATTTTGAACAGATAAAAACATGTGTGATTACTTTGTGATTAATTGCGATTAACTACAAACAACCATGTGATTAATTGCGATTTAATATTTTAATCGATTGACAGCCCTTATATTTATATATATATATATGTATATATATATATAACTGATAAAGAGATTGGAAGATACATTTAAATAATTGAATATATAAAATTGTGAAATAATTGTAAAACATACACCAAAACATTTGAAATAAATCAATAGAATTAAAAAATGGTTGAAGAAACTGGGAAATACATTTTTAAATCACACAAAAATAAACAAATCCACAAAAGACAAATAGTTAATTAAGAAATAGATATATAAAACACACCAAGAACTTAATAAATACATTTCTTGATTAATAACTGTTAAGACCTGTTGAATAACCTGTTAAGATCGTCTGTAAGTTTGGAAGACAAGGATGACCTCGATGAAGGCCACAAACGTGTTGGTCTAAAAACAATAAAGTTTCAAATACAAATATTAAATCAAGAAATGAATTTATAATATAGGAAATTATTTGA
>CAKAOH010041802.1:51950-67727 GCA_916701665.1 Sebastiscus tertius | reverse complement strand
GTTTTGGCGGCAAAAGGGGGACCTACTCAATATTAGGCACGTGGTCATAATGTTATGGCTGATCGGTGTATGTGAAAAATGCAGCTCTTTCAGTGGACTTTCTGATGCCAGTTCACATAAATAGAGAAATAGAGAGAGAGAGAGAGAGAGAGAGAGAGAGAGAGAGAGAGAGAGAGAGAGAAAGAAAGAGAGAGAGCCATAGAGCCCTGACACAGGACACCTTATAATTAGCCCGTCTACCTCACACTGCTGCAGCTTGCTTAACGTTAACATCTCCATGAAGGAGGACAGGGAGCCACTCAGCTGTGTGCTTAAGACTGTCATTAAAAGCTGCAAACGAGCAGAGCTCCTCCAAACTACAGCCGGAGTAAAGACCTGCAATCTGTCTCCCACATCCAGCCCTGCAGTCTTTTGTCAATGCGCCGCTATTCTGGCAGAGGCAGGCAGGTAGCTGCATTCATAAAAGCTGGCAGAGGCCATACAAGTGTACATGACAGTTTCATAAAGTAAAGTTTTGAACCTTTTAAAACCTCTTTAATGCTTTAATCTACTGGTCATATCTTGTGGTGAAACAACCAATATTAAATTTACCTAATCAGTTTGCCTTACATTTTCCAGAATCAGCTAAATATTAGTTTATTAAAGTCATAGATCCTACATACACTGAACGTCTGCAAAGCTGAGAGGCCCTGAGAGCAAGATCTGTGACTGTTTTCTTTTGTGCATTCAGCAAAGAACACAAGAAGTGCTGAGGTAGTACTGTGGGGCGTTAACGTATTAAATCACAATGTGATGTTGAGTGAATGAACACCTCCATTGTGAAACTAAATCAAACATACAAAAGGACATACGCAGTTCTAAATCAGTGTTTATTCAGTGTTTAGATCAACACAATGCAGTCTAGTCTACATGTGCTGCTGGTACACACAAGTAGCAGCAGCAGTGTGAACAGAAACACAGTCAGCTGTGGTGGGTGCTTCAGTGGACTTAGAGGGGGACATTATTATAATTAAGGATTGGGTTTAAGGTTAAACTACAGCTGAAAAACTGGTCGATGACCAAATCTAACTGCTGACCCCTGGTACAGATGCTGATAAAAACCAACACTGACAAGCATTACAGCAGTCAATCTACTTGATGGTACTTAAATATCTGTTTTATTTTTTAAAACTGCTTTGAAGATTTATCAGTTTCATACAAATGCTTATTGTAATAACCCTACTGTGAAAATGCAGTGCTTGTTTGGGTTGAACTTCTCCTCCTCCTCCTCTCCTGCATATTGCCATCTGTCAAGTGCTTGCTGGCATCCTGTTAGCTACAACTGATACTATGCTAGCAGCTCTGAGTCTGTGTGAGCACAGTGGTGCTTTGAGGCAAATGCTAATTTAAAATAAATAATAAAATGCAGATGCTTAGAGGTAATACTGTAATGTTTACCATGGTCACCATCTTAGTTTAAAGGGGTGGGAAAACCTATGTATTGTTTTTTTCTGTTTGTTTTTTTTGCAATTTTGAAACAGATTTTTTAATGTCAGATTCAATATATTTGCTTCATTTGAGTTTATGCGGAGGTAGAAGGAAGTTACTGCTTTTAATGTTGACGTGACGTCATATCCCTTCCTTATCCATCAACCAAAACAAACCGCAGTTGGCCACAGAGAGCCAAAACGAAGAAGTAGGAAACGGCGGAGGTTCCACGTGGATATGACCTGCACCCTCACATGTTAAATCCAAAGTGGTAAACATTACACATACAGTAAGGTATGGAAACACTTTGGGTTTCACACATCGCAGGAAAAGCAGAGCTAGACATCACGGCTAAAGCTGCATGCTAACTTCTAAAAAAAAAAAAAAGGCCAAAATGTGTCAGAAAATTAGGCTGAAAAAAGTCGAAATATGTCTGAAAAAACAACAGCTGATGGGGCTGGGACGACGCCAACTGGGGATTCAAGAATAACTATTGATAAATGGCAATATGTGGAAACAAGAAACTGGAAAAAGTGAGACAAATATACAAAATTAATAAGGACTGGAAACAATAAGAAGATGGGGAAATAGCGGTGACTGCCAGTTGGTCTGCAACACAGCAGACTCTATTGATAGTCACCACGAGAGGAAATGCACACCATTACACTGACTACCAACAGACAGGCCAATGCTGCAGGGGACGGAAAAAAAAGAAGAGCCAGCTAGTCAGAAAAAGACACAGGGGGACACTGTGCCTATAAACGGTGCTAGATAAGCCCAGTAAATGTTACAGGCAACAGAGGCAGAGGTGACAGAAAGCAGGCAAACAAAGAGAGGAAGTGCATGAAGAAACTTACTCAAACCACTCAACTGACACAAAAGAAACACAGCAGCAGCATCTTAGTGTCTGTCTGGTGCCAAGTTCCTATAGCGACGGAGTCCACTACTGATACAAAGCTCTTTATTTTGGGGAAATAAATATTTTCTTCCTAAAGCATTCAAAGTAAACAGTCAACTTCTAGTCTAATAAGTGCAATATTAACCCAAATATAATACAACCCTGATTATAAGGATTTTATTTTGTTACGGAATAAACAAACAACATACATAACATGTTAATTAGTGAGCTTTTGAGGTGCTGGTGCTTTCAACAGAGCCAGGCTACTTGTTTGTCCTGTTTTCAGTCTTCATGCTAAGCTAAGCTAAGCTAACCGGCAGCAGGCTGTAGCTTCAGATTTAATGGAGAGATATGAGAGTGATATCAACCTTCTCCACCTATCCAACTCTTGTCAAGAAAGCACATTTCCCAAAATGCCCAAATGTTCCTTTAAACGATTCATTTTGGCAGGATAATATTATTAGGAAACCCAATGTAGTAACTTTTTAATAGCATGACATATACTTTCTATATTGTATTTTATTTGTATTGTAAAATTATTGTTTTATTGTATTTTGTTTCTTGTTTGGAAGCACTTTGTAACATTGTTAAGAAAGTTAATATTATAATTATTTTTATTTTCATTATGACTTGCACCATCTATCTCCTTTCTGTTACTATCTCCAAAGACGTCACTAATTTGAGTCATTAGCTTTCTTTTAAAGATAATCAACTTGTGTCCTTGCTAAATAAATAGTTATAAATGAACATGTTCTTTAAGGTTATGGTTTTTTATTTTTCCCTTTTTTAATAGGACTCAATCAAGGAGCAAAAACAGCTGATTTTGTTAAATATGAAAATTAAGTCTCGTCACTGATGGAAGTTAGCTATTCTACTATATCCTGCCTGCTGAGTTATGGCTGGGTTCCTCAGCCATCTGCCTCTGGAAGAGGTTATTACAGCAGCGGGACTGATGGAGGGATGAGGAGATGGGTGGAGGAGTGGAAGGTTGGATGGACTGAGCAGCAGCGTCCCTGCGGGAGGCTTATGCAAACACAGGAAGTACCACCACTATGTGGGAAGTGCTTCATCATCACGGCTTCTGCCTCACTCCCCATACCTCCCTTTGTATCTCCTTATTGGGTGTGCAGTCAAATGTAAGAGCTTTTTATAGCCAATTCTAGACATTTAAACAAACACTGCATTTCTACTCTGCTGGTAAGGACTTTTGTGACCAAAAAATATAAACAGAACAGCACTTTGAAGATGGGAGACTTTACAATTTTTCAGAACTCTCAACAGAACCACAGCAATCTTTTATTAAAGTTAAATTAAATTCAAAAATGTACTGTTGGTTGCCGCAATTCAAAGACTCCCTGTCAAGTTCTATTTGAAAACCACAAATACAAACATTTATTTAAGCTGTGTGAATGTAAACCACTGCATAAAAGCAGTCGGAGCCTCCAACAACACCCACCATGAGTCAGGAACGTGCAACCCAACAACAAATTACATCACTAAAGCACCACAACAGTATAAACTACAGGACCGGTGATTATGCTAGAAACAGTAAGCTTTGAAAAATACACAGTGTAATATTCTGCCTCCTCCGGCAAAGTATTTATTTTCAAAACACTTTTTTTTTTTTTTTTAATCCATCGGGATCTGAAACTAGCTGTGTCAGGAATACGTGATATGGGACTCTGCTCCCAGCTGAAGGACAAAGTGGATCTTAGCTGTTTGTGTTCATCTAACATGCGTTCATGGGCTCCTCAGATGGGCATCAACCAGTGGACACTGACGGTAATGGCCTTTCACATTCAGCACAAGGCACTCTTTCCCACTGAGTCATACTGAGACACACTTTCCACAGGCTTTGCAGTTTGGCCAGATGCATTTGGGTTTGTTTGGGTGATGTAGTCTCATAAAAGCTAATCTTAGAAGTGGATGGAATTGCAGTTTCACATCCAGCACTCTGCAGTCCCAATGTGCATAAGAGCAATGGAAAGACCGTTTTGAGAGACCTTGACTTTATGGGGTGCAACTGGGCAGGTTATATTGGTAGGACAGTTGATGTATAAAGGGGTCAGCTGTCGCTATGGCCCATTCTGGCTCAAAGCCTGCACTGTCAGGTTTGTAGTAGAAGCTGTGATCAGACAGGCTATATACTACAGCACAAATACAGCAATTGGATTGACCCTGAATCAGACATCTGAGTGGAGAAAGGGAGAGAGAGTAGCCTTACTCAGCATTTAACTGAAGGACAAGCCAATAGCAACATTGATCCTCTTGATTTGTGAATGTAGATCCATTTGACTAGAGAAGTTTTTCTAACACTGGCTCCATAAGTACTGGAACAGACAAGGTCGCAGACTCACCTGCCACTAAAAGAACCACAGAGCAATCAACACTCAATGGAGATAAATACCGAAATACTATTGAAAACATAATTCCCCATTAAGCTTATAACAATTTGATGCAAAAAAAACAAACTCACCTGGACATCGTAAAGCGCCACAATGTTTTCATGCTGCAGCTCCTGAGTAAAAACAGAACAGAAAAACAAGATGCATTAGCAGGAACATTAACTAGACTATAGCAGCTAATGGCATCACGTTCACTGATATTTCTATCAGGGAAGTCGAGGCTCCTTCCTGGAGGGTGCAGACTCAGTCAATGTCATTTCATTCTTTAAATGTATTGAGGAGATAAGTGAGAGGCGATTAAGTGTCATGCCCACCTTGAGGATTTTGATTTCCTTGCCAAGAAGGATCTGGGACTTGGACAGGTTCTTCTTATTAATGCTCTTGATGGCCACCTCCCAGTCCGTCTTCTGCAGAACACAGAGAGCAGGATGGAGAGGAAAAAGATTAAAACAACGTCAACAACAACAACAACAACAACAACAACAACTTCATCCCAATGTCCCATACACATATATAAGAAAAACTTATGAACCAAATCCTTTCACTAATATTACTCTATTACAGTGTCATTGCAGTCTTTGGTTCAGCCCCTCATCTATTTCTTCTTAAAGGGGACACATCGTGCTCATTTTCAGGTTCATTCTTGTATTTTGTGTTTCTACTAGAACATGTTTACATGCTATAATGTTCAAAAAACACATTCTTTTTCTCATCCTGTCTGTCTGAATATACTCTGTTTTAGCTCCTGTCACTTTAAGACCCCTCTCCTGAAAAAGCCCACTCTGCTCTGATTGGCTTCCGAGAAAAACATGGTGCACCTTTACAAAGATAGTTCTTAAGCTGTGGGCGGTACAGTATATTCTAATGAGCCTGCATGTGACATACGAAGGGGAGCTAAATCTGAATGGCAGCCCACAAAAAACTGACTGGGTTGTCTTATTTCACAGTTTGTGGGTTGGTAGGAACTCCAGATACCCAGATGGATGTACACAAGCACTAAAAATGGGAGTTTTTCATGACACATCCCTTTTAAGCTGGCAATTTCCAACACTTTCGAAATTGACATTCAACAGCCACTGGAGAAAGTGCATGAACCAGTTGCTGTCAATTAAAGGAGAGCATACAGGCTTGTGAATACAGCTGAGTCATGGTTTCCCTCAGGATATTGTTCAGTCGAGGTGGTAAGCCCCATGGATCCTGGATGTATCATCTTGTGATCAGTGTATTTCATAGGAGACAGCCTAATAGTTACACTCATTCAAAAAAATGGCATTTGTGAAACGGTTGTTTCGGTTGGTAACCACTGCCTTAAGGTATCAATCAATTTTCCTTGAAGCCCCTCCTACTTGTATCAAAGAAAAGCCGTCATCTTTATAATCCTTAAAAAAAATTACAAATGATTCAGTGTATTAAATGATGTCTTTTATCATTTAATCAACTTTCTTTAATGAATATAACTCTTCAGTTTCGTCAACATAAAGTGATACAAGCAGATACATATGATCTTTTTTTGTAACAACTTCATTAATTTACAATAATAGTATTAGAGCCGAAATATGTTTTTATTACTGTGGTTAAATAGATGTAATTTTTGATGTTGTTAGATTGCTGCTAGAGCGCCCCGTTAATACAGGTGTGTGCGGAGGGAGGGAGAGCAAGCACATGTTGTTTTTGAAAGGATAAACGGCAACAAATATGGATTGAAACTTAATATTTCATTAGATAAAAACATGGAAATGATTACATCTATCTTTATTATTACATCATTTTGACAACCTCAAAGCAGACAGATCCTGGCACACCCCCTGTGATCTTTGCCTGGACCCCAGGTTGGGAACCACTGCCTTAAAAAGGTATTGAGTACTGATACCCAGCCCCAGCCAATGCAGGCAAGTGACAATCGCCTGCCGAGACCATGTTCTCCTAAAAGTTCACCAAAGAAATTTGCGCGAATTCTTCTCACCATCATAAGCAAATGTTTTCACCCCTTTACTCACGTAGAATGGAAGTGAACGAGAGGCGAATGCTAATATCATGTGTGACCGTGCCTTAGGCCATCGCATGGCTGTATTCTGGCAAATTAAGGAAACTATGAGAAGGAAATTTATTCGCTCTCTCACCCCTAATAATTGTTCAAACAAAATGTACTATTTTGTCCAAATGAATCATTCCAAAGATTGTGTAACTAGCTAAGACTAACAAAATGAGTAATACTAAGTAACTGAGTAAGGTTTTGTTTTGGGGGAGGTGCGTGTGTGTGTGTGCTAAAAGCAAAGCCTGCTGGTCTATATTACATTGTCAGCATCACTGTGTGAGAGTTGACAAGAGGGATGGAGGAAATTCTAGCTGTCCCAATAATACCAGGTCACTTGGGTTTCTGACAGCTAGGCCAGTCAGTCTATTGCGCTGAATGACACTCTGAATGACGAGGCACTCGGGTGACAGCTAGAACGGGAGCCAGGCAGCCTACTTATACTAAAAGCTAAGTGAGACTGGGATGAGATAATGTTTCCAGAGGAGCTCCTGAGCAGGTATAAAAAGACTTTTGGAGCTCACGTGAGCTCAAGGGCTCTGAGGACATGTGCTGCACGCACAAACACCCAACTAAGGACACAGAAATAGACCCAGGGAAGATGGTTTGTTTCTATGCCCTTGAGAAAAACACACATGACAAGACATGCTTTCCAAATGAATCTAGGTTAAAAGGAGATGTTCTTGTTCTGTGGGTGCACTCCGCCTAAAGCCTGGCATAGAATCTAGCACACGAGTCTTTGTGTGTGTGTGTGTGAGAGTGACACACTGCCAACTGAGCTGCATCCATACCCAGCTCACTGTCAGCCTGCCCAGCCAAGTGTGACTGTGCTGCAGACACTACACCCATAGAAAAAAAAGAAGTGACCCCGCTGGCCCATCATGTAATGCTGAAGGGTGAGGCGGTTCGGGAGGTGGGGGAGAGACGTTCTATCAAACTAAACTAATGGCCCGGTAGTGCACCACAGAATGGAGAGCTGAGCAGTGCAGAGTAAGCAGTAGTCCACTTGAGTCATGCTGCAAAGACAGAAGCACCCTTTCACTTCCCATAATAATGCATGATCTCATTTATGAATCACAGCCGATTATAGAAGTGTGAGCAACAAAGAGATTAGCGTCAGAAACACTGCAACCATAAGTTGACCCAAGGTGATGAGACTGACCAGAAGACACCAGAGGAGTACCAACACACTTTATATCTTATTTTTGGAAATTAAAGAGATCTTTAGCCAATATGATCCTCAAAAATGTTAAAATATGCTAGTCCAGAAACTATGTAGTTCGGGGGCAGAGTGCTCGTGAAAGGGTGGCTTCAGCTGACTGACATTCATAACACAGAAATGACACATCTGGAAAAAGCCTACCAAGTTTCACTTTTGAGTAATGCAATAATCTGTGTGTGGCATTAACAGAACAAGCTATTCTTCCATAAGTCAGTTAATATATTCACATCTGATTCATCTTCCTACAATTTCTTTAAAAGCCTTTGAGGAGAGAGAGATCTGATTATTTGTCCTTATATCAGGCAGCAACCTCTGGTTCTGAAAAGTGAAGCCGATGCTGAAGTGCCTTTAACTTGCATTCTTTATAATGGCCATCAGGGGGCGACTTCTATGGTTGCAAAAAGAAGTCAGACTGTGTAAAAGTCTATGAGAAAATGCCGATCTCAAGGCTTTAAAACTGCAGTTCACAAACCAATGGTTGACTTCATGGTGACTACGTCCACTTCTTACATACAATCTATGCCTTATATCCAACATAAACTTGACCAGCATTCAGAAAGGGATTCTTTTTTATAATATTAGGAGCTTTTATTAATTTCTTTTAGGATAATCACAGCTAGGGTGTGGGTGGATTATTGAAAATAATGATATATGCTAAGAAAGAGACTTGAAGAGTTTGATAAAGTTTGTTGTCCTTTCCTTTCTTATCTGGAGAGACACCATACTTTGTCTTAATAACCTCACTACTACTAATACATTTACTAAGTGCTTCAAATTTAGTGGGTAACGCTCAATGATTAATCAATGATTCACGAATATAATCAGCAGATTAATCAGAAATGAAGATAATCGTTAGTTGCACCCTTTTAAATTCTTGATTATTAATACTGTGTATATATTTCAGCCACATGCACACGTGAAAATGAGACAGACCATGTTCTGGCTGCTGTGCTATGATGCAACTTGTCTCTCTGAAAGTTTTATATATTTGCAGAGTTGCAGAGGGTCAAGCTGTTGCAATATTCTGTGACAACGCAGTTTCCAAAAGGACATAAATGTAATTGGATTTTGGCATAAAATTACATCTTAATGAGATTTGTTTCTTTTTTGGCATTTGTTGTTAAATCGGTGTACTGGGAAATTGCCTGACGAAGGCAAAAACACAATTGCTACTGCAATTAGCTGATTGTCCTGCCTCGTCACAGATGGTCCTTTGAATAATTGCTAGATATTACAGTTTAATAGGAGCCCATATGTAACGTCCAACACACTGCTTAAGACATGAAGCAATCCATCACGTCCGCTGCAGGTATAGGTGGCTCTGACCTTTCTGTTCCTCTGAGGTGGAAATAATCCTATAAATAGGCTAAATGGCATGCAGATGATAGGACTTAAATAGTAAATACACTGATCACATGCCGAGACCATTTTAACAAGACAGGAAGGCATGTGTGCAGTGAACGGATGTGCAGCTAGATGCACAGCTTCCAGTGATGACTGGGTGATTGTTTGCAGGCCTACATTCAGCTCAGTGTCCAGGCAGTGAGCTAGTTATCGATTGCTGCTCTGCCCAGGCTACAGCAGGGAGTGTGGGGATCCTCTAATGTGGCTTTCATTGAGGAATTCAGGACCATCTGTTTCACACCAGTAGCAATGGGGGCAACATGATGTCATCTCCTGCATCTCTGTCACACATACACAAACAAACAAACAAACAAACTCACCATCCCCGTGTCCTTATGTGATATAAATAAACCACACCCAAGTCAAATGTAATGAGTTAATTCAATTTCTGAGCAGTGATAATGTAATAGGTTCCAGTGCTTCAGCTTAAATGAACCTTGTGCAGCTGTTACATAAGGGAGGCTGGTGTCCTTAAAAAAGGCAAAGGAAAAACACTGCACCCCATCCTCCCTCCTGCCTCAGTACGTCAGCAAGTCATTCACTGCTGCCTGACTCATCCGTTTCATGAATGAACCAGGCTGCAAAAATGCATCTATACAACCGACATCAGGCTGATGAAATAACACTGAAATCAACCTGCCACAGCAAGACTTTACAGAAACATCAGACTGGATCAAGATGTTTAATCATAAAATTGGTGCAATATTACCACACCGAAAAAGGTGACAGCCCATATATGCTGCTGCTGCTGCAGAACTGCATTTTGCACTGCCACTGACTGACCCAGATTTACAAATGAAGCTGAGCTACTTGGCCCCTTTTATCCTGCAAGAAAAGAGGGAGAGAGGAGGGTAAGACAACACAGCAGGCACGTTTTATTTATTTACCTTCCTATGTCTTCCTTTGAACACCACAGCAAAGGCTCCATGTCCAACCAGGTCTTTTCTGCTGTACTCAAAATCTCCCACAGTCTCCATTGTCATGGGATCTGATGATGGTCCAGTTGATGCTGGACACTTGGTGGTTGTAGCCTGAAATGTTGATGCTCTCCTCTTCAGAAAAAACAATCCCTGGAGCAAATGAATGCTCTCAGTCCTGGTTTGATACTGCTTCTTGCACTGCGGATTTTACTTCATGACAGGCTGCTCTGATGTTTGCATAAATAAGAGATGCAGTCAGGACATGATGCATTCACATGTCCTCTATTGGATGTTTTTGTAATATCACACAGAACAGACTGGATTGTTGAGCATGGCTCTAACAAACAATCCTGAGCTAAACTGTTATCAGTGCCAGCTGTCCTCAGTCTTTGACCCAGTTGGATAGATGCAATCCAGCTTTGCATTACTCTCCAAGGAGGCTCACTTAACACACTTATGTGTCCTCCTGTCACCTGAACCTAGTCAGAGAGGACAGTCTACATGATGCCAACCCTGCAGGACATGACCATGCAAAAGACTGGAGAAGCAGCTGCAGCTACAGAGAGCTATCTGTTAGCCTGACAGTGACATAACCCTGTGGCTAACGTTGCACCTAGCGTCATAGCTGCTGTTGCCCATAGCAGGGCTCTGCAAACATGCTCACAATAACACTACAATAACGTTACCTTGTGTGGAGAGACTGAGCTGATATACTTTAACCTGTAGCAGCCTACAGAGCTAGATAACATCCACCAGCTAATGGTAGTCCCACAGTCACTGTTAGCAGAGATGTCAACACAGAGCTGTTGTTGTTTATCTGCAGTCCTTATGATCCGTCCTCTGAAACAAGATGTCCTAGTCCTCCAGAGACATTTCTGTTGTCCTCTTGTACTTCCACGTCCAGCTGCTGTTCGTTAACCTGCTTGTTATATAAACGGTACAGTTATTAATGTCTGTCACAGCAGGAGAAGACAGACAGAAGGACAGCAGGAAGGTCCTCTCGTCCTCTCGGTGGTTCAAACAATACTGAAAAAACTAGTGCCATGTTCCTGCTTTATAAGCGATCCTTCCGCCGGAGAGGAGACCAGCTGTAGACGTGTCCTTCCGCTGCGGAGCTTAGTCCGTCTGCTGAGGCTCTGACTGACGCCGTTTGGTATATTATGAACTAACCTGATTAGCTATATTGCAGTAACATTTTCATAATATTATGACTTTATTCTCGAAATCTCAGATTTTATTTATTTTGTCCTCTCAATGTGGCCCTAATACTTTATATATATATATAGAGAGAGAGATCTAAAAAAAAAAATGGTCTGAAAAAAATAGACACATCAGTTTAAGCCCCATCAGGCTGTGGCTCAATGATGACAACACAGCATAGTTGTTCAACCAGGAAAAAAATACTTTTCTTGACAAAAAGAGAACATAAATTATATCATAAAAAATACATGTTGCATGGAGGAAACAGGGAAGCATTGAACAAGTTACAAGTATATTGCTTACCGCATAGACATACAGTATATTATATATGTATATGGTTTACCGTTGCCAGATTTTGAGCATACCATCTGTTTAGATTTGACACCCTCTGGTGGCTGAACTCTGGCATTTGAAACAAAACCTGAACGGTGAAACAGATAACAAGCTGATTCCAGCATGTTCAGATACTAAATATGGGCTTGGTATTGATATTGGTGCTTATATAATATCTTACTTTGTGGAGTATAAATATGCTTGACTCCATTTTTAATTGAACTAAAAACAGCAAATATAATAATAATAAATAAGATAAGATATTCCTTTATTAGTCCCACAGTGAGGAAATGTGCACAGTGACGTGGATATATAGATATATAGTGCAGAAACAAGGGCCATCAGTAAAAAAAAAAGCAAAAGAAAGATACAGTAAACACAGTAAAGTAAAAAAAAAAAAAGCAAAACAAAAGTAGACAGTATATAAAATATAAACAATTTAAATAGGAGAAAATATTAAAAATAGGAGCAATATAAACAAGGGGGAATATTAAAAATAGGAACAATATATAAAGTATTGACAATAAACAGACTATTAGCACAATTGCACAAGTGGAAAATTTATATTTCACAGTGATTGGAATGAAATTTCACCTGAAAGTATTGCACAGTATGAATTGAGTTGCACCTGAGTAGTATTGATAGAGAGTCGGTGTACAGTAAAGTGCAGTTATTGTCAGTTTTTGCTGTGTATGTTGGTCTACTGGGAGCAGTGCTGGTTGTGGAGTCTGACAGCTGCAGGAAGGAAGGACCTGATAGCGCTCCTTCACACACTTCGGGTGGAGCAGTCTGTCGCTGAAGGAGCTCTCTCCAGTGCTGAGATAGTGAAATAAAATATTGCCTAAAGTTATACAAATGTAAATGATCAAAAGAATCCGTAAACAAGATTAGAAATCTTAAAAACATTCAATGGCATCGATACACGGTGCTGATGTTGTTGGTACTTAGAATGTATTGAGGTTTGATACCCACTCCTATAGAGGACTCAGTATGTCTCCACCAGAGTTTTACTAGTAAAAAAGGATGAAATTTAAATTAAAAGTACCTAAAATGTTTTACTTTACTTTTTATCTTACTTCGTTAGCCCAAAGATCCATCAATAAATACTGTAAGTAAAGATTTTAACACTTTAATTATTGGGTGATGAAGGAGGCACAACCATAGTTTGACCAATTATTGATCAGTTATTTCAGCTGTAAAAAAGTAGCACGAGGTAGCACAACACCATCATCAGCTGCACCAGTAATTTCCCCTCTGGTAGTGCTTTAAATAGTGAGAGAGGTCCCTCATTCGATTTCTCCTCTCTATGGGCCCCATGCTGGATCCTGACACCAGTCCTTGATAGCCCCCAAATTCTATTTAAAGGGACTGTTTGTAACTTCTTACACGTATAAATCAATCTGGGTTGGTGTCCCATGCGTGCTCGCGCGTGGCTACGCTGTTCAGACTCAGACTCCAACACAAACTACACGGAAGCACCAAAACCGCAAAGTTATATATAGTGAAGCCCGTCTTTGAAAACAGTGGTTTCCCGTGCCTTGTGAAGTGACGGGGCTCCGCAGCAAGTTACATTATCGTCTCCGACCAAAACTCCGATGTCTCCCCTGTTCCTTCTGACCGCGGTCAGGAGGCTGAAGCAGGAAAATCCAACACTAGGATCAGCATTGATTCATGGAGAGACCTTCGTCTGGTCAGCTAACATTACTGCCAAGCAGGTGAAATATAGAGTGATATTGTGGTTTTAGCTGACGTGTGTCTCCTCACTGTTTTGACAGATGCTCGCTCACATTCAGTTAGAGCGTGCAAAAGGGCGAGCGGAAGCAACAGGACGGTTTTGTTGACTAAATGGCCACAGGTGCCGCTGTTACAACCAATTTCTGATTCTTACAAACAGTCCCTTTAATTCTTGAGAAATATAATTATTATATTCATATCACTATTCATGCATTCATAAGACACAATTTGGATGAGTATGATTTTTTTTTTAAAAACTGCTAAAGTTTCCTCTGCTTACAATTTGCTCCCATGGTTTTAACTAGCAATACAAATCAGAACAGGTCACAGCAATCTATCCATCACCTATGAACTGATTTCACAATATTACTTATTGATACTTTAAAGCAGAAAATGTCTCTCCGTTAAACTGCAGATCTTTTACCTCTATGTGTGCTGCTACTTGGGTTGTTCCAAAGTCTATAAGTAACAAAGGTGACTGAAGCTTTGTCAACAGGGCCACAGACTCTGGGATGACCTGACAGAGAGTAAATTTAGTCCTTTAGCTCTTTTCTACTTGTTTTATTAATTTGCATTTTTATTTGTCTGCCTCTTCTTTTTATTTCATAAGCCATTGTGTTTGTAATTGTTTAAAACGACAGACTATGGCATAGACTCAAACCACACTATATTTCAGCTTTGAGAAGTTTAAAAGTTTCAAAAGTCTTTCAAGAGTCTTATTATTTTGCATGTGGAGACAAGACCATATAGTCTACAAACGTAAACGTACTAAATGTGTTCCAGTTTATTTCCTGTTGCAGTGTATCTGAACGACATTAGCTGACAGGAAGTTATATTAGGATTATACAGGATTTCCTACAGAGTCCTTTATAAATGTATTCATTTCATTTTTGGTACTGATAAAGACACAACACATGTTCAGTAAACAAGTGTTTACTTTTAATAAAAGTGCTCATTCTGGCTCAAAGTTGAACTCCACACAGCCTCTCAGATAGACCTCTATGTACATTACATCACATACAAATGGTACATTCAGAAATGTAAAAAATATATCTCCTAAAATCAGAGTGAATTAGATAGCTGTAGTCTGGTACTGTGTCAGTTCTTCTTCTTGGATTTGACTTGCTGGTGTCCAGCTTTGAAGTTGGTGGAGTTGTATGTGGAGGAGAGCAGCATGGTAAGGAGCAGCAGCACAGGCACCAGCAGGTATGGTGCGTATATGGAGACAAGCAGCCAGCGCTCCTGCGGGGTCTGGGGACCAGGGTTGGGTTCCATAGGGAACTGATAGAAGAGGATGTGAGCTAGGATCGGGACCAGGGTGGTGGCCACATGTGTGGAATAAATGATGGCAGGAGTCCTGATCCACTTACAGCCACCTGAAAGAGAAGAAACACACTGAGCGATCAACAGATGCTCCAGGCTGCAGAACACACTCTATGGTAGAAAGTAGTCACGTCTTTGGATTATCCAGAAGAACGTGGACAATGTTGCTGTTGATTTTTTTCAGTGTTGTGGGCACGAAATTCCAATTATTTGGGGTGTTACGCTGAACGCTGTGACCACAGAGAGCCAACAACACACAACGTCACCTTTTCTGACAGCTGTCGTCAGAAAATGTGACCCCACTATACCTGTATAATAAGTGAGGCAAATATGTGACAGAAAACACAGAAAACTAAATTGTTAAAAAAACATAAATGTATTTTAATATTTTTAATTTAAAGATATATTCATAAAACTGTAAAAGAAAAATAAAAGATAGGTGGGGTCACATTTTTGCTGTCAGAAATGGTGACATTATGTGTTGCTTGCTCTCTGTGGTCACAGATTTCAGTGTAACACCGGAGTCCTATGTCCCCGGTGTCCTATGTTCCTGGCGTCCCATGTTCCCAGTGTCCCATGTTCCCAGGGCCTGTGTATCTCTTGATATAAACTAACATTGTCAGTGATTGGTAAGGGCTATATTCGCAGTAAATTATTATGTTAAGCAACTATGGAGATATCAATGTCAAAAATCAAGAAAATTGTCTTGCCTGCAAATTTGAGTGCTTATTGAGGAGTAATCCTATAACATCAGTAATCCTATAACATCAGGAGGCCATGCACTGAGAGTCATTTCAACATATTGACCCAGGGAAACACTGATTTGACCTATAGGAACA